>JAFVLL020036362.1:0-71628 GCA_021397915.2 Tor tambroides | reverse complement strand
TGTGCTGCTTAACATGTTTGTGGAAAGCTTAATATGGTTTCTTTTAGGATTCAATGATGAATGAAAAGTTTAAAAAACAGCATCTGAAATAGAAATCTTTTGTAAGATTATAAATGTCTTTACTGTCACTATGATCAATTTTATGTATCCTTGCTGAATAAAAATAATAATTTCTTTTAAAAAAGAAATCTTACTGACTCCAAACTTTTGAACAGTAGTGTTCATGTTAGCAGACCTTACAGATATCTGCTGTTGCATCTTATGATTTTCTATCTGCTGTTCTCTGTTGTTTCATCTTGTAGAGAGACAGAGGAGGTCTCCTCACGCTACAGAAGAAATGGACCTCCTTTCTGAAGGCCCGTCTGGTGTGTTCTTTACCTGACTATGAGTTTCACTTCAACGTGTTGCGGAGTGTGTTTTTTCTGGAGGGCTCTGGCCCTCAGGACTCTGTATTCTATGGCATATTTGGTCTGGAATGGTAAGATGTCTTTTGTACTATCCTTTTTGCATAATTGCCAATTTATCTTTTTGCAATAGTGTTTCAATTTCATTGTGGGTGTCAATTACATTAGTTATCTGTCATGATGAAAGTCACTTCTTGTGGTTCTCCTTCTCAGAAGGAGAGAATCTTCCTTAAATGATCCTGGCAGTTGTTTGTGGAAGGTTAAAGTGTTGTGCTGCCGTGCATTCAGGGTGGCATGCAAATGACGCCTCAGTCCATAGCGATTAAAGGATTCTGCCAGGGAGCGTCGCGTCATTTTGTGGTGACTGGCGGGTTTGTTGAAATGGATTTTGTCTATTAGTAAGTTCATCTGTCAACCCTGTCTCGCTCTGGCCGTTTACATCAAATGAGGTGACAGCATTTACAGTCCACCAGGATCATCAGAATGAAAATCGCTGACACGTCCTCTAGCTGCCTGGAGCACAGAGCATGTTTTATTCATAAGCAGGTCACGTTCTCTCTGGAGATCAGAGAATTTGTTCTGGACACGTTATAAAGAGGCCCGTGAGCCAAGCTTTGACTAGTCATTGATAAAACTGTAAGATGTTGTACTTTGAAGCTCAAGGGCCACATTTCTGTTTTTGTCAGCAAGACAGTCAATCAGTTTCTTTTTATTCAATTGTTTCCTTTCACACATTTCTTCAGAGCTAAACTGGTTATAACACATCGGTCACACACGCTTAACGTCTGCCGCTTTGACTGACATGACAGTCTTGACGCCCTGCTGAAACCAGAGGGGCGGTTCTGATGAGCTGCCAGGCAATCAATCTGTAGGCTGCGGCTGCCTGAGGTGCAAACCACAAACATATGAGTAACAGTGATGAATGACAGGACAGGCAGGACTATAATGTCTGCTACGTTAGAAAATAATTAAGAGGCAGAAGGAGAGAGAGAGCGAGACAAATGAAATGAGAATGAGTGCGTCAGCCGAGCTGTGATGACCTGATCACACTGACCTCTTGCAGGGTAAGGTTGAATGACTGTGGTGTCACCATGTCATCAGTTTGGGTGTAAAGTTTACTTTGACGTGGGTGCTTGTTTTCCTGAGTATTAGGCAATTCTTATTCAGACATGGAATCTCCAATAAAAGACCTTTTCTCTTAAAGGAAGTGTTCTCACAAAATTGAAATTTGTATCATATATCTACTCATGTTGTTGTTGTTTTTGTGAAACAGTAAAATGAATTATTTAAAGGGGTCATGAACTGCCTTTTTATTATTTTGTACTGCTCTCTGAGTTCCCCTTATAATGTTATCAAGATTTTTACATCAACAAACATCATAATTTATAAGTAATAGGCTATTTTCTGTCCTGTTTTTAACCCCCCTCATCAGAACGCTCTGTTTGAATAGGTATGGTGGATTGTAGACTCGGAAGTAAATGCCCACGGCTATGATTGGCTAATAGTTGTGTATGTTTGACAGCTTACATCTTTCACAGATGGATGCTGCTGTGATTTAGGTTGAAAATGCATAAATACATCAAACGATCTGTTTAACAGACAAAGCAATAGTGACCACATAAAAAAAACAGTTACTCAAACTTGTGTGTTGCGACATTACATTCAGATCCAATATAGTTGGCACAACATCAGCTTTCAGTTTAAATATTTCTGAAAATTCCACATCGAATTGTGCCTTGTTTGTAAACGAATCTGCAGTAAAATGAAGTGAACAAAGGACTGAGCTCTTACTGAAGCGGTCTGGAGCTTCATTACAAATAAAGTTCATCCATTCTTTCCTAACACTGGGATCAGAAGGAAGGCAATGCAAAGACTATTTTTCCACACCTTGGACTGCAGAGCATCCTGTTGTCTTCGGAGCATCTTTATCGTTTTGTTTCTGCATAGACCTGCGGATGCCTCTCTCGTTATTTACACTATATGCACGAATTGGTGGGCGGGGCTAAACAGGCAGTGATGTAGAAGCAGGTGTTGATCTTCTTCTGTGGAGGCGGTGTTTAGCCACAATATTACATCATAGAGTTGTACATTTCCACAACTTGTTCTGAAACTTACAGGATGTTTTTATACTACAATGACCTCTTATATGTCAAAAGATCAAGGGAGTTTTTATTTCTCAATTCATGACCCCTTTAACAGAATGTTAAAGCTGCTCTTTTACATAAAAAGTGAACAGCACCTGAAGCTGTGAGGCTCCATGAAGATTTTTTTGTTATAAACAATTTTTTTTTTTACATTTAAAGTATATGATATATTATTTCTACAATATATGTTGTCAGTATATAATTAATATATGTCAATAAAACAATGTATGGGATTGTAATCTTCTAACTGATTAATTTTGCTAAAAATAACTATGTAACAATACACTGATGACATGCTCAATTTAGAAAAACTTGCAACAACTAATTTTGCAAAGCTTAATTATAAAATAATTAGGCTGGCTCGCTAATCACAAAGATGCTAAAGACTGCAGCCTCTAGTGTCAGTTACTGGTGTGCCTCTTGAGATCAGGGCAGTGAGGTTTACCTGCACAGCTCAAATTAGTGAAAAGATGGCTTAACGGCCCAACACTCAGGTACCATTTAAACATTGAGCCCAAAAGCTGAAATTTTAATTTTACTGACAATACTTTTTTGGGGGTCATTTTTGACATTTTCTGTTACTGTCTACTGTCAATGTATGGAGAAGAGCAGCTTGGAAATTCTTCAAAATTTCTCTTTTTGAGTTCCATGGAAAAAGAATAATCATATAAGTTTCAAATGACACTGTGTGAGTATATAGTGACAGAATTGTAATTTCTAGTTGAAATATTCTATTAAGCTATTACTGGAAGTACTCTTTTCCTATTGCTGTTTTTTCCCTATAGTCACTTCTAATAAGTGCCCCTTCCTCTTTTTTTCACTAGGTTGTACTCATCACTTGAGGAGCTTTGTCTATGTTCCTGTCTCGCCCTCTTCACCCACTCACTGTCATCCCTCACCTCTCTCACACACTTTTTGATAAATTTGTAATCTATTTTTCGTGTTTCCATGGTTACCCAGTGGGCTTATGAGGGTTTTATGCCGGCATGCCAAGACCTTGAGAAACAATGAGCGCAACACAGGCTGAGAAGCTCCTCGGATAATAAACCCAAGCATACAAACTGGAAACTGGATCGACCACAAAGCGCTCACACCTAGGCTGATTCACCACTTTCATGAATGCACCTTCTATTCACAAATTTTCTTTGTGCTCCCTTGAAATATATCCTGAAGAAAGGGCTGAATGTGGGTGTTCATCGTCCCAGCATTGGCTCAGGGTTTTACCTGACATCATGTAGTGTTGGATTTCTCTCCTTTGTACTGCTTTGAAAGAGTACTAACCAGTGCTTCTTTTTCAGGAAAAACGTAAAGGCATCTGCTATCTGCCAGTACTCCATTTCGGATATCCAGTGGGCCTTTGAGGGGCCTTATATGGAGAGCAAAGAGGACTCCAGCTCCAAATGGACCCAGTACACAGGGAAGGTGCCAGAACCGCGACCCGGCTCGGTACGGCCAACAGTAGCTATACAGGATTACAGTAATACTGATCCCCTGTTTCATCTTACACTGGCCTGATTATCCTCATCTCTGAAACACTGCCTTCTTGCTGACTCTGACGGGGAAGCACAAGTCAGCACTTCATAGGTTGAGCTACTAAAGTTCTCTAATCACTGTGTGCTTTACGCACAAGTCTCTGCTTCAGAGAGCACAGCGAGGTACAGGTAGAGCATCGATCTAGTTTCATCCAGAAATCAGACGCTGATGTGCAATTTTATAGAGTGCACATGGAGAAAATGGGCTTATTTCATCAAAGTGTTTTGCCATGGAGATTAGTAGCAGGCAGAAAATCTTTGCTGATTGGCTGCATTATGAATTTTGAATCTGTGATATTGCTAATAAGCGAGTCTGTATGCGAAAGGGGAGCTTTAATTGCTGTTCGGAAGTTTTCAGAAATTAAAATGATTTTGGATTTCCTGGCCTATTTTGAGTTTTTGAAAATAAAGCATTTCCTGAAAGCTTTTCTTCTCAAACACTTGAACAGTGTCTGGCGGATAATTGAAATGACAGTTAAATTATGTCAATTTTCAGTCAAGAGGCCGAGAATAGCTCAGTGTCCTACATTCTCAACAGGTTCTTGGAAATTAGAGTGCAATCCCACTGTGCCAGAAGAAGAGAGAATTTCAGACCCTGTATATGTGAAAATATGGCAGGATTTATATGTAGCTACTGCCAGAAAGTAACGTTACCGTACTTTCTCTTCAGTGCATCACAGATCAACTTAGAGCAAAAGGCATCAACTCATCCACCAACCTGCCAGATGATGTACTTCACTTTGTCCGTCGCCATCCGCTCATGTACAGGCAGATCCTTCCTCAAGAACAGCGCCCCCTTCTGTTTAGGAGGAATGTGGACTACACCAAAATTGCTGTACACAGAGTGACTGGTCTAGATGATCAGATATATCACGTACTCTTCATTGGGACAGGTAATGTTACAGTGACCTTTCTTTAGCTCTTATCTATCAAGCACTTGGCGCTTTTATTGACTGCAGCTGGGTTCTGAGTTGTTTTGATGTTCTTCCAGATGAAGGTTGGCTGCAAAGGGCTGTGAAGGTTAATGGTCAGCTCCACATCATTGAGGAGCTGCAGCTGTTTGAGGAACCCCAGCCAGTGGAAAGTATAGTCATCTCTGAGAAACAGGTGAGAAATGAACCTGTGCACATCCTGGAAGCTGAGTTAAATAAAAATGTCTCTAAATCCATCATTACAAAAGGTTGTTCTCATTTTAAAGTCTCCAAACCCATTACATTCTGTTTGAATTGATGTGAGTATGACTTGATTTTATGCACAGCCCACAATGTGAATCTTACTACCCACTTGAACCTTTCAGATGAGTGTCTATGTGGGTTCGCCCACCTCTGTGGTGCAGTTGCCCTTGTCCACATGCAGCAGATACTCCTCGTGCTTTGACTGTGTGTTGGCGCGTGATCCCTTCTGTGCCTGGGATGGACTGGAGTGTGTGCAGATTACATCACACAACAGAAGGTATGAGTGCATGGTCATGAATATTTCTTCTGTCCATTCTTAACTTTTTAATTAATTGATTAAGAGCCATTCTGACTCACATATATCACAGTGTAGGTTCTCTGTCAATAGAGCTCATAGCATGATTTTTTTATGTATGTTATGGACCCACCCACTCCAATGCATTTTGGATAAGTGTCTAGCTCAGAGCTGGTGAACTCTGATATATTGGTATCATTTTGGTTGTGAAACAACATTTTTTTTTCTTTGGCCTGCATCAGTGGATATTAAATTTTTAATTGTCCGTGATCATTTCTACGGTGGCCGAGAGAGCTCAACGTGCTGCAAATAGAAAAAACACCTGCAAATTAAGAAAACAACTTCGTCAATTTTACAACCCACGCGCTGCAAATGCTCACAACACAACCAAATAAAGAAACACACTGCAAATAGAAAAAAACGCCTGCAAATTAAGAAAACAACTTCATCAATTTGATAACACACGCACTGCAAATGCTCACAACACAACCATAAAAGAAACGCGCTGCAAAGAAAATTCGTTATTTGGTTGTGTTGTGAGCATTTGCAGCACCTGCTGTCAAATTGATGAAGATGTTTTCTTGATTTGCTGGTGCTTTTTCTATTTGCATGTGTTTTCTGAAGTTGCAGCGCGTTGAGCTCTCTCGGCCACCGTACATTTCCCCTATTTTACATTACAATTTTACATTTTCATACTGTACATTATAATGCTGTTATGCCTAAATTCACTGGCAAAGTCTGTTTTAATTTTTAATGTTTTATTTCTGATTCATCAGTTATCGGCCATAAAATAGAAATAATCAGTATTTATTGGTATTGATCAGAACTGTAATATCGGTGCATGATAATAACTAATAATAACTTCTGTCTACAGAGCAAATCTGACACAGGACATTTTGAATGGAAACCAGGGCTGTGATAAATCCAAAGCACATGGTATGAAAAATAATTCTTATAATAGTCAGTGCTGCGGTGATGACTCAGTGTAGTTTTAGTATTCAGTGTTATTTATATACTTTTATAGTGTTTATTCTTATTTTGAATTAGCTTTCATTTTTATATTTTCAGTTTCATTTTAATTTTAGGGTAGGTTTTAGTCATTTTGTTATATGCTTTTGTCATTTTTTATTTCTATTTAGCTTTAATTTAGTTTTATTACATATTAATCATTTTAGCACTTCAACTTAAACTTTTTATTTCAGTTAGTTGCCAAGTTGCCAAGTGTTTTAGTAATTTTAGGTTTTTCAAGACTTTTTCCAGTTTATTTCAGCTTTATTTCCTTTTACAAAAATGATTCTTAATAGGCTTAATTTCAGTAATCAACAACACTGTGAAGATGTGTTTAAAACACTGTGATGATTGTGTTTAAAATTGGTGTAGTCAGTGTGTCTTCGATGAGTCATAGCAAATGGTATACGTCAGATGACGTAATTATGAGCCAATATCTAAGTTTGTGGGACACTTCAGTTTTCAGAGTGTCCAATGAATCACCGTTACTACGGTAATATGATCTAGCTAATTAACCATAAATTATTCCAGTGTCATTATAACTGATGTGTGCGTGTCATCGTTCTGTCATAGGCCAAGTGTTACACCGCTCTCGCTCTGTGATGGCGGGTGATGACGTGCTGCTTCAGTGTGAGCTCAGCTCCAATCTGGCAACCCCTGAGTGGAAGCTGAATGAAAAGAAATCTCTGCAGGGTTACGGCCTGGATTCTGGTTACCGCGTCGGCACTGATGGCCTTCTGGTCATCGAGGCACGGCCTTACCAGAGCGGCAACTACTGCTGCTCTGCCCTGGAGAATGGTGTCCATGTTCCTGTGGTAGTCTACAACTTGACAGTTCGCCAAGAGCTTCCTGCACCTCCTCCCGTGGAGCCAACGCGGCCACACTTGACCACAGCGATTTACGGGACCATTCAAACTTCCCCAAGTGACTCCCTGGAGGACTTTCATTCGACCCCAATGTCTCCTCGCTTTGAGTTCCTGTCCATGAGGAACATGGAGGCTATGTACCTATCCCTAATCACTATCCTAGGAGGCCTGTGCTTTGTTCTAACAGTTATCCTGCTTTACGTGGGATTCTGTTTGCAAGGACGGAGGGGTAAATACTCTTTACGGGCTGCAGCTCGCACCGAAAGAAAGCGAGGTCCCCACATGGAGCTAAAGACCATCTCCAGCCACTGCAATGGGAAACCAGATGCTCACGACGGCCTGCTGCAAATCGTCCCCGGAGAAGCAACAACATCACCCAACAAAGAGCTTCCTCCTGCTCCACCTCTCCCACCGCCTCCAGAAGCAGAGTACGTCAATGGACTCTCTGCCACTTTACCCAGCGTCTTACGCAAGATGAATGGCAACAGCTATGTGTTGCTGAGACAGACAGATGGAGACACCACGTCTCCACTTTATTACTCCTTCACAGAGGAGCTCAACAGGATCTTGGAGAAGAGGAAGCACACGCAGCTGTGTAGTAAACCTGATGAGAGCTCAGTGTGAAATCGAGATGCGTTTGAACTGCTCAAGTGTTCAAGGGCAGTGCCGTCGTCTAATACCCCTTCTTCACCCTGACTAACTTTAACGGGATGCTAATGAGTAGCCACAGCTGCTTTTATAGGAAGATAAACAAAGCATTGGTATTCCTCTAAAAAGAACAAACTCTTTCTCTGTTTGCATTTCAAATGTAGAGCTTGTGACTTTCAACAGACTGAGGAAAGCCCACTGGTCACAAATAGCAAAGAATGGACACTTACAATGGAAATTCTACCTCAGCAAATTGTATAGCACAGCTTTTGGCTTTTCAGCATGCTTGCTTTAAATTCGAGTTGGAGTTGGGGATGTGTAGCTGGGGAAACACAGCAAGGGAACCATCTGGGGGAATCAAGTAAATGATTCAGTTACAAACTAGCTGGAAGAAACATTTACAAGGCAGCATTGTAAAAAAGCAACAAGATGAACTCAAATGGAGGTATTGCACCAGGATGGAGCAAATCGTGCAAAACTCTAGTGCTGTTGAGCACTGAATGTCTTTGATATGTCCTTTATTTTAATATGTTCTAGTTTATGCCAACACTGACCTTATCAGTAACAGCTTGTAATAATAAGCATAATTAATAAGAGCAGGGATAACAGACTTTAAAACAATTAGAAATGCACTTGATGGTACTAATAGTGTAAATATGGCATTTATTGATAGTTTCACAGGGGTGGGAACCTAGGAAGATGACAGTATTAACCACTGAGATGCACTTTATGGACCGGTAGCATTTGTTTTCCGTGAGGTGCTGCTTATTGTGACAGATCTGGAGAAGACGAAATGGATTACAAGGACAGGACCGTTGCGAAAGATGTGAAAGTGACAATTGACTCTGAATTCGAGAGGGAAGACTATATCTGTTGAACCCTGAGCAATGGACCCCTAAATATGTCTGGATTCGTTACTCGTGGCTTAAGATCTGTTATGTCTCAGATCTGTATGTCTCGTGTAGTATGATAAGTCCACATGCACAAGAACTGACATGATTCCTTGTCGGAATCCTTCATCGGAATTCCGGAGTCATTGGCTGCTAGGTCTCCATGGCAACCACAGAGCAGCGGTAAAGCTGATGCTGACCTTCTCAGATTATCCTTTTGACATGACCAATTATTACAGCACCTCTTACAGTCAGGTCTCGCAGTCTTAACAGGGATTAGCGAATTAGCGCGACGTCGTGAAATTAGGCTTCTGCTGCCAGTAAATAAACTAAATTCAATTCTAGTCAGGACATGATGAACAATGAGTATTGTAACATGGTGATATTGGGGGGATTTAATTATCCCCTACACTTCCAGTAAGTCCATTAAACTGTTGTGTAAATGTTCGTCCTGGAACTGCTCCAGCTGCTCCGACTGCCCACACTTGCGTGCAAGAGCATTTTGGCGTACCTCCCACTACTTAAGGGGAGCGAAGCACCTGGTTCTGTCTGTTTAGATCAGAATATGCAGATTGCAATGGAGCCGAGTGGAGAACATTAAGGCCACATGTTCAGAACAGAGCTAAGATGAGCACTGCTGATAGTGCAGTTTGCACTCTCCCTTATGCTTTGTGTTCAGACGTATTGTTTTTGTCTTGTTTAGTAGAGTTGGACTTATTTTTTTCTGAAGCGCTCTGAGAATTAAATTAATGCCATTATTTAAATTGATCCTCATGTCATTACAAACCTGTATCTTGTTATTTTTACACAAAAGAAGACATTTTGAAGTATCTTTCCGTGGCTCTTTCAATACAGTGAAACTTTGTCACTTTGTTGTGACCAAAAAGGATAAAATAAACTCTCACTAAAAGAAGAGATTTTCTTCCTCAGAATATTTGTCTCGTTTTCCAGTTGAAACATCTAAGGAAGATATACTAGAGAAGCAAAATGACATACAATTAAGTGAATTTATTCTTAAAACAAGAAAAATGAACTTGTTTTCCATTTGAATTAAGATTATTTTTCTTACCCCATTGACAGATATTTTTTCTTGTTTCAAGCATAGGATTTTGTTAAGATGTCTCTAAAAAAAGTGTTGTTTTGCTTATCAAGTAAATGTATTTTGATTTAATAGTGTTCTGATATTTCCACTGGAAAACAAGATGAAATACTAAGTAAGAAAATTAATTTTGCTGTGTAGATATACAACTCATATTCCAAATATTTTTAAGCTAGATTCAAAATGCATTGCCTATGATGCAAAAACAACATTGTATGAGCAGACCTTTTATGATGAATATAGCACACAAGTCATATGGACAAAATTTTATTGTACCTTTATAGTGCTTTGTGATTTTTTTTGAGCTTGACAGATCATTTTTTTCTCCAGCATCTCTCTGAATCCCCCAGCACCACCTTTTTTATTTCCGTTTGACAAATGGCTTTCATGTCCGTGCATACACCTCCATCATAGTGTCTAATGAGAGCAGAACAGATCTGCATACACATCTGACCTCCACTCTCCCAGAGGGTCACAATCTGTGATTAGATGCTTGTCCTCATGCAGCTCATATGGTCTGTTCCTGCAGTGTTTACATCCCTTGAGTCGTATATTCCTCCTGCGAATTCTTCTAACATGCCAGGACAGGTTTGTGGATGAGAAATATCTCGTCTGCTGCCCGCATTCAAAGTGAATTTAAAGTGCACTAGAGAGAACGAGATTGACAGAGAAAGATCAAAAGAGAGTCTGGAGAATGCATTGAAATAGATTGGGAAATGGTCATTAAGCCTTTTAGTCTCATTTAGAGCAACTACACAGAGCTCTCAGCAGCGCCGTATCTGATTCCAGATTCAAAAATGGCATGTTAATGTCGCTAAAATGCCATTGGTTCTCCTGGGTGTAGTAACTTAACACGATGCGCTACTTTTGGCTTGTTTTTCACATATTGCCTGGCTTCAGAAGACTTAATGTACCACATAAAGTGTCATATCGACCACTTTTATGATATTTTTAATGTTGTGTAATGGCAAGAGCTACATAATGATTTCAGTTTTAGCAAATAATTGCAGCATACAGGTTTGGAATGACATGAGGGAGAGAGAATAATGAAAGAATTCCCATTTCTGGGTAAACTAACAGAACACAGAACCTTTAGGCTCAAACATTTTGGGTTTGTTTTTTTGACAGAGAGCACAGTCCCAAAAAGTGAAATGTTGAACAAAACAAGAAGAAAATATGACATTATCAGACATTTCAGTCCTTACAAAACAATATCTATTTGCGGCGTAATCCATAAAGCATAATGGAGTCGTCGTTGAGGTTTATGGGAGAATTGTTATTGATTATGTTACATAGTTTTTTTTTTTGTACTATTAAAGCATTCGCCATTTTCAATATGAATTTAATACTTAATGAAAAATGAAAGAGGTTTATGCCCTGTATAGATGACCAGAAGAGACATATATTGAGTTTAATTAGTCCCTTCAGTCATGCACACTTTATTCCAGTATACAATATAACTGAAAAATGTGTCAGTGGAAATATTTATTTTATAGCTTTGTACAGTTTTGTGTATATTTATTTTCGCAATGTTTCAAACTGGGATTTTCTAAATTGTGGTTGGTTAATGGTGCATGGATCTGCATTTTTGAGAACATTATTTACAATTTTTGAAAATATATAATAGATATGAAAAAATAATATAAACGTGAGGCTGATAATAATAATAGAAATGAAATGAAACCCGAATAACTCTAATAAAGCATGTGTTAATTCCATTTCCATTTTTACAGTATTTTCCAAAATTGTAAAAATTGTTTCCAGTTGTATATGTGCTGACATGTTACACCACATTCCAGCTAAGATGGTATGCTTTCTATTTCTCATTTTGTGTTCAGAAAATATTGTTAAACCTCCTGCAGAGCCTACCATGTCTCAGAGTCACTTCAGTGCACAGTTGTATGCCTCTTCAGTCGTGGGTAGGATTGTGTGGGCTGCCTCTGGAACTGCATTTAATGAAGCTGGTTAGACCTGTGCCTGTCACCATGGTGAAAAAGACCATAGAATTATTATCAATTCACTTCATGTTTAATTCTCTACCGCTCTCTCCATGCAAGAAACATTCTCGACTATCTTGCTCTGTGTGTTCAAACAGTCATAGCCCAAGGTATACATTTAATGTGTATGTCTTTTCTTTTGTCCATGGGTAAAGTGTTATGCTTTGTGTTTAATTAACACAGCAATACTACAGGGACGTTACTTGCAGGGGAGGAGGCTGAGAAGTGTGAATTCATTATGTTCAACATCAGAAACTTGTAAGTCTGCTTACATTTTATCTAGTAAATTCTTTTAATAAACAGTATTGATGCTTCTGTTAGTGTCTCTTTGCTTTTTGGCATTACATGAAGTAAATGCACGAGTCAAGCATAATATTCAAAATGAGGTTAGCATACTTCGTCTGTGTTGACGTGTAGGTGCTACAACAAAACAGGTTATTAGCACTTGATACAGCTGGAACAAGTTGTGCTGTGGTCAACCGGAATTCACCAACCGACAGAATCTTTTCTCTTTTTTGTTGACTTCAAAACTGCTGCAGAGAATGAATTGAAACAAAGCACTCTGTCTCAGATCAGTTCATATTTTTTTACCATGAGAGGGTGTGGGAGGTGTTTCATTCATGAGGGTAGTCACAAATCACCAGTTCATCTATTAAAAAGGAGTAGGCTATTTACTGTTTTATTAACAATGAGTAATGTGCTAAAAGCCAATTTGGTCTAACAATACCCATCCTGCGTAAACATGCATGAATCTGTCACCATCACATAAAGGTTCCATATCTTTTTACTGGTCAGTCTTGGAACTAGAGCCAAGGAGAGTTACAAATCTCTAAGGAGATTCAAACATTTATGGCATCATAGTAAACCATTACGTCACATGACAACAAAAGGTGCAGGGTTATGCTGGCTATTATGTTCGTTATCGCCAAGTGGAATGATACAGGATGAGAGAGCGGGAGATAAGCAGTGTTTATACGTGAGGAGGAGTGTGGTTTTGTGTTACTGGAGTCTCTATAGAAAGTGACTCATTAAGACTGCATTATTCTGTTCTGTACTCTACAAAAAGGTCCCAATGAAAGCATTACACTCCAGGGACATCCATGGTTTGAATTATGGGGCGAATTAAGATTTAAATCATCTCAAAAAAGAATCGAGACAAGGTTGGGGTGTTTTAAAAGTAGCCTATGTGTTACATATAAATAGCTGTTTTAGCTGGGCTTTCAAACGTTTCAATAACCTCAAAAGTTAAGGTGTGGACTTCTATAGATCTTAATAGGTTAGACACCATATTGAATTTGACACAGATGAAAATGAGACTGTGAGGGTTAGACTTATAGTCTTTACAATGGCACACACTGTATAAAGGTCCGAGATCATGTAAACTCACAACTATTAAAACTGTTTTATGGGGATTTTATTAGAGGTATTTTGTTGTATTTTGTAACAACTGTTGTTAACAGTACAATCCATTGAACGCACCCTCAAAATTCCTGTCAACAATTAAATATGGCGATACCTGTGAGGCTATGAAGGATAGACTTACAGTCTTTACAATGGCACGCACTATATAAGGGTCCTAGATTGTGTAATTTTCACAACTTTCAAAACTGTTTTATGGAGAATTTGTCAACTGAAATTATTTTCTTCAAAAAGGATTCATCAACTGAACAATGACATGTTGTTAAACAACAGGACAGTCCCTCACAGCCTCGTTTTCATTCCTGTCAAAAATTAGGCTAAATAGTGCTACCCTGACTAAGGTCTATATATATATATATATATATATATATATATATATATACAGTGGGTACAGAAAGTATTCAGACCCCCTTAAATTTTTTCAATTTTTTTATGTTGCAGCCTGATACTGCAATTGTTTAAATTCATTTTTTTCTCATTAATCTATACTCCGTACCTCATAATGACAAAGTGAAAACAGGAATTTAGAAATGTCTGTAAATGTATTAAAAATAAAAAACTGAAATATCCCATTTACGTAATATGTTTTCACACATAACGAAACTACTCGGAACTACTTTCGCTGTGAGCAGGTCAGACTGTTACTTAAGTACTTGGACAGTGTTTATCCTGTTCAAATCACAGTAAGCTAATACGGTTTCAATGATGATTAAAATATGAAATAATATAGCTAATACTAATCATGATTTATCATCAAACCGGTAATCGTTTCATCCCTAACACTGACAAAACGTAAATACAATAATTAATGCCATTAAACTAGATAATAATTATATATTTAATAAATAGGCTATATAAAAAACATTAGCTTCTGTTAGATTAATCTCTGACAAACTGAGTGATTCACTCTGCTAAAGATTCTGTTCAAAACACTAGATACCTGCATTTGTGCTTAGTCACACCATACTGAACTATAATAGAGCAAGCAAAAGAAGTCGAAATTATGTCACTCGTGACTCGTGCCCTTTTGCACTTATTTGCTTTATTATTTTTATAGCTTATCTGTTATGTCACCTCCTAGTTTATGACTCACTGTAGTGATCTCCAGCTGTGCATAATCGTGTCATTGTGAGTAAGGCTCAGTAAACATCATGTGCCTGTGTTAAAGTTTACAGTGCAGTGATCCGTGGTGGAAATCCCTCTAGTTGAACTTCATTCGATCAGCCCGTCGCACTCGTCGCCACACCCGCTGGAAGCACTAGAATTACTGTAATTTGGGGGTTGCCAGGTCTTTACAACAAAACCCTCCCAATTGCTACTCAAAACTATCCCAAAACTAGCACAATGGCGTTCTGGGTGGTGGGGGTGGAGTTTCCCTGGTATAATTCGCAATTTAAGGGCTAAATATCACGTTATTGGGGTCGCTTCAACCCGCGGCAACAGTGTTAAAGTAGCCCAATTCCGCGGGAAAACCACGGACTTGGCAACACTGGTTCAGTTGCACTTCAGGTATCACGGACTCGTTTGCTGCTTTGGCGGTGCTGTGCAGTGCAGGACATTTCCAGGTAACCTCACTGTGACAGGCAAAACAGAGTCTGAAGGGAACCCTACTGTGCAACATACGGGTTACCAAGCAACAAAAACATTGTTTTTATATTTATAGCGTACATGTCCAGGTGCTGCGGTGAATTGTAAGTGGAGAATTGCAGAAGACTTTTATACACTGTGCTGATAGGGCAGGAGTAATTGTCTATTCTATAGGGTTTCCTATAAGATTTAACTCACCAGTTCATATCTTGACATAGTTGGTCTGTAAAGGTATTCCTTTTGTTAACACGTGGCAATAACAAATTATAATGTATTGTCCTTTACTACGTTTTGCTTTCTCTTTTCATTCTGTCTGTTTGTCTGTCTCAAATGTATTGTTTGTTTTGCAGGCAACACCCTGAACCAGAGGAACAGGCTGTTCATCACGAGATTTTTTCCACCATCATTTAGTGGCATGTACTTTCTCATCTATTTTCAAAAAAGATTGTTTTGACACTGCATGGTGCTTGATAAAAATCTGTTACTCTGAACATGATAGACATGCAGGGTCCTATTACAATTGCCTTTAGGTTGATGCCTTATTATTGCAGCTATAAGAGGGAAGTATGAGGAAATGTTTTCAGAAATGTGCCTTTACATCTCAAAGCATCAAATCTGTCACGGATATTTGGTAATACAATAGCACTACATTGAAATTCCAGGAGAGTCTTTCTGCTAAAGTCTTTCCTCGCTCTCTGATCTTTTTGATGAAAGTATTGCGCCATCTAGTGATCAACCATGTAAGATACAAGCACTGCAAGAGACGATTTTAGACGAGGCATCATTTTGGATAGTTGGTGATGGATGTATGATTCTTAATCGTGTAGACAGGCCTATTTGATTTTACTGATAACAACGAATAGATTATAGATATCCTAACCGATATACTTAGAGGAACATCTGTCATTTTTGGTAAGGAATGCTTTATTGAATGAATAATGTCACTGGATCATTTTAAGGAATCACTGCCATTTGTAAGCATGACATAAGTACTGCTATCAACTTGAACCCTAAAGTACTAAATCATTTCAACTCTGTCAGAGTAAGTTTGGAATTTATATTAAACTCCGTTGATATAAATCAGTTTGCACTATAATAAATTATATTATAATTGAAAAAATATTAATACAATACATTTTTCTTTTAAAACTTGTTTTCGGCCAGTTCTGTTCCATTCAAAATATTTTGTGACTGTATATGGTTGAAGGTTTGTACAAAAATAACTGGTGCCTTAGCTTGCAAATATCGTTATACCACAGTAAATTATTTACAGTCAGAATTCTTGTGCTTTGTGCCAAGAACAATTTTTTTTTCTGTAAAAATGCTGACTGTAATCTTGATGAAGCCTATAGGAGCATAAACATAATGAAATAGTGAAAACCTCTGTTTGAACCATGTGGTCTCTCCCTCAAATATGATGCAGGGAAGATTAAATATTATTTTTAAAGGCAAGAAAAGTCTAACTAAACAGAAAGTGCAAGGTAAAAGACTGCATTATTCAAATGCATCTAAAAAAATAAAAAAAAATATTTTATAAAATAAATAATAGAATTCCAAGTAAAAGTAAAATTAGATTTCTAGATTAATTCAGCATTAAAATTGAATGCTATTTTGATGAAAGTTCTGATGAAATGCAAACAACAAAATTATTATTTTATAAATGACTGATATATAACAACAGATCAATGTTTTGCAGTGCATCCTTATTTAGATATATATATATATATATAAAAAAAATAATGTAAAAGTTGTGATTTGTGAGTGATTTGTCTCAGCAAATCAGATGATTCAGCTCCCCAGGGCTGGTGCTGTGAAAGAGTTACAGCCTTTTTTGTGACCTGTGACTCAATACAGTGAGTCTGAATCCTTGCCTGGACAGCTGTACAGTTTTCTTGACAAAGTGAGGTAGGCTAAATAATTTCTTCTGACTTACTTTCTGCATGAATTCAATCAAGCATCAAAAACAAAAGAGAAAGATTATTTTTTCCAAACACAGTGCTCAGACTGTGTTCTGTCTGTAAGGTAAACAATGAAATCTCAGTTTATCCTTACAATTTTTTTTCCCAGTATATAATTTATTGAATATGTGTGAAAACAGCTGCAACACTTCCCTCCCATTCCATCCCTGTGATCTACTTCCTGTCTCCAGAGAGATCAGACACAGCAGCGCTCAGACTCAAGCTTGCTCTTTGAGTTCTAACCACAAATGGAGTAAACTTTAATTGAGTTAGATGATCCTGCTGCAAAAAAATCCTGGATTAGAGATTATCTCACTGGGCGTTTATCTCTCAGAGGATGTTCCAGAGGGAATTAACCCAGTTAACAATACAGGCGCACTCAGTGTCCCAGTGGAAGCAGATGGCAGTGTGTTGCAAACTCAACTATAGACCTGTATCAACAGCGCTGTCCTCAAGTAAAGTTCACACAGGATTACTAGAGACCAGCCCAGAGTAAAATACACTGACACCTGCTGGCTGGGTTGTGCCTGTTGTCAGGGGCTTGACTGCTATCAAATGCAGTCAAATGATTTCAGTTCAAATAATTTTATTCAGCTAGGATGCAATAATTTGATCAAAAGTGGCAGTAAAGACATTTAAGGTTACAAAAAATTTCTATTTCAGTTGTTTTCAACATTGATAAAATAAGTAATGTTTCTTGAGCAGCAAATCAGCATGTTAGGATGATTTCTGAAGGATCACGTGACACTGAAAACTGGAGTAATGCTGAAAATTCAGCTTTGCATCACAGGAATAAATTACATTTTTTAAAATATATTACAATAGAAAACACTCATTACAATCGTAATATTTCTTTACTGTATTTTTCCTTCAAATAAATGCAGACTTAGTGGGCATAATGCATTTTAAATACAGTGTATATTTTTAGTAAAACATAATAATGATAAACAAAGTTAAAATGCATTTTGATATTTGCAGATTCCTTGTTGCACATTGGTCATTCATGTGTTTTAATGCATCATACTTAAAGTGTAAAAATGAATTAGGCTATTATTAGGCTAATTATAATGTATTACAACTTAGTAATATTACAACTTGTATTATAATTAGGCTATTATAATGTATTACAACTGTGCTTAATGTAATGTAATGCATTATGAACATTACAATACATAAACTGATAGGAAATATCAGTTTGCATTTCCAAACATTCATTTTGCCATTAAGAGATCTGATCTGATCATCATCCAGTCTGTCTGGAATGACATGAAGAAACAGAACAAACTGAGACAGACTCAATCCAGAAGAACTGTGACAATGTCTCCAAGATGCTTTAAAAGACCTCCCTGCAAAGGTACAGTAATGTTTTAGGCACTTGTATAAAAATGCTGTAAAATGAGGATGCTGTCAAAAAATAATGTCATAAATAGATTTTCTTCTATTAACTAAATTAAATCAACATTTGGCGTGACCATCATTTGAAGTTTAAAGTTTTTTTGCCCTAGGTGCACTTGCACATTGTTTTTCAGGTAGATTTGCAGGGAGGTCTCTTAAAGCATCTTGGAGACATTGCCACAGTTCTTCTGGATTTAGTCTGTCTCAGTTTCTTCAGTTTCTTCATGTCATTCCAGACAGACTGGATGATGATCAGATCAGATCTCTGTGTGGAGCACTGGCTGTTGTCAGACAAAAATATCACTGGATTATTACAATTTAATGTTTGGAAATGTAAACTTATATTTTCTACTGATACACTACAGCAAAAGACAGAAAAAACTGACTTCCTTTTGTATTTTAGCTGCTGAAAATACAAGTATTCTAATAATTTTGGCCACCACTGTATATATAAATTTACCTTGAAAAAAGCTTAGAGAAAATACAGATATATCTTTAGATATACATGTTTATACACAACTAAATAGTTGCGTACACTTGGTTACATGATTTGCTGTGCTTCAGTTCCAAATCAGATAAACTAGTGACTGTTGTTTAGCAGTTTATTCTGTTTCCTCTTGTCCACTCACTGAACCATGTTATCTGAAACATCAGCAGTTTTCAGTGAACAGAGTAACGGTGCTCTGAACATACAAATTAAAAGGTGAAATTATAAAATATAGCAGCTCTGACCCTTGTACAATGCTAAATACATACTGTCTCTCTGAATGCTTTATCTGATCTGTTCATATATGTGACCCTGGACCACAAAACCAGTCTTAAGTCGCTGGGGTATATTTGTAGTAATAGCCAAAAATACATTGTATGGGTCAAAATTATCAATTTTTCTTTTATGCCAAAAATCATTAGGATATTAAGTAAAGATCATGTTCCATGAGGATATTTTGTAAATATCCTACCGTAAATATATTAAAACGTAATTTCTGATTAGTAATATGCATTGCTAAGAACTTAATTTGGACAACTTTAAAGGCGATTCAAATAGTTGTATCTCGGCCAAATATTGTCCGATCCTAACAAACCACACATCAATGGAGAGCTTATTTATTCAGCTTTCAGATTATGTATAAATCTCAATTTCGAAAAATTGACACTTATGACTGGTTTTGTGGTCCAGGGTCACATATTGAGCATGACTCTTGTATTATGATCTGAGACACATAATCTCTGTCTCCGGCACAGAGGTGTCATTCTGAACTGAAGCAGGGCCTCACTAATGACACAATGAGGAATCTGAACCCCACATCTGCTGGAGGCTCAGGAGACAGACTGAGGCATTGTGGGAACGGTTGTGAAGACTAGGTAAAATGCATGCTTTGTGTTTGCTCATTTAATGTAGATTAGATTATTTCAATATATTAATAATAATCTATTGATTTAAATGATTTTAAGTCATCCTGGGGCCCCTTAAAAGTTTGCTGAGGTTCTGTGGTTGAGAGCCACTGATGAAACACTGAGACCTTTGGAGAAATCTCTAAGAAGCAGGAGCCTTGTCAAAAGTCCGCATTTGATCTCATTGCTTTCTAGGAGAAACAACTGATATAATAAACTGATCAACTTTGTGACTTATTTCTTATGGAAAAGTAGCTGAAAGGGAAAACAGCAAAGTGCCATGATGGGTTTTTAATGCAGCAGTTAAGATCCAGCCTGCAGCTGTTTATATCTCAGTATTTCCACATGTCTCGTATCACCAGTACTCCTTCAGTATTGCAAATGAAAGCTTTTAAGTGAGTGATTGAGACTGCGAGGGTTTGTTTTTCTTCCTGATGAAAGCCCACTGGAGAGAGATGAAGGGGGTGGATAGTATGAAGAAAAAGAAGTGAACAGCTGCATGTACCGAAGAGTTCTTGGAGTTTTCTTCCCATGTGGATGTACAAATGCCAGGGATGACAAACACACAGCTGTTGAGGGGTTAACCTCAGTTTCCATCCCCGCAGTCAGTAAATGAATGTGAGCACAGTCACACATATGTAAACTCATAAACACATAGATAACTATATGTTAACACATACGCTCCAGTTGTGTTTTGGGTTCACAGCACATTCACAGCTACAGACAGGAAACAAATGCAGCCGGAGCTAAAAGCCGTTGCAGACCATTCCACTGAGATAGGACCTAAATCAGGAGCGTAAGAACATTTCGGGTTAACAGCTCTGACATTGCTTAACAGCTTTTAATGTGTTTTCCTTTATAGATCCCCTACTGGTGATTACATAAGGATCTAGTGAGAGAAAACTCACTGAAAATGAATGTGAGTTGTGTTCATGCTTGTATATGAGATTTGGGATGCTTAGGGTAATTTTTAAAAAACTATTTAAAAAAATGTAATATATAGTTATATAATTTTTTATTATTATATTATTAGAATTATAATATAATATAGAACACTTTACAACATTAGATAACATTTGTTAATGCAATACATGGTCACCTTTGTTAACATAGTTAATGAAAATACAACTGTTTATTGTATAATATTAACAGCTGCTATTTTTGGTTTTAAATATGTATTAGTAAATGTTGAAATCACCATTAAATTAATGCTTTAGAAGTATTTGTCTTTGTTAATTTGTGTTTACTAATACATTTTTACTAATGTTAACAAATGGAACCTTATTGTAAAGTGTTATTTCATTTAACTTACTTTCTCTTTACCTTTCCTTACTTTTTCATTTATTGCACTTTCTAAATGAATGTTCATACATTCTGTCATTTTCTCAAGACATTTATTCATTTTTCTTCACAAGGCAATGCTCAATGATGGGTCAGTGAGCTGGGGAATTAGTTTCAGTCTTGGACCCCCCATTTCCCCAATCTCCATTTACACCAATTCTGTCCTTTCTCATCATTATTAACTTTCATGCTGAATTAATTCTGTACAATGTCCTATGCTCAGTTTGAAAATATGAGTCTGCTGTGCTAATGTGGCTGGACACAGTACTTATTCAGTAAATTTAGACGGAAGTGTTCTCCATAATTTCCATTCTATCATCACACAGTGTGTTACTCTCTGTACTTCTGCAATACAATACTTAATCATGTCTTATAATTAAGTAATATACTTATAAATAAGTTGAGTGTGCTAACTGAAAAACACAGAATCTTAGATTAATTTATAATTATAATAGCTTGCAAACAACAGATTAGTATATTTGTATGTGTGTAGATTTACAGTTAGGCAATGTTTCTTTAAATGCATAGTGCCTAAAATAGTCTGCATTCTCTGTTTCTGGATGTAGTGCATGTGGATGTCCTCCATGGGAGTTTCAGCCGTTCCAAATTAAGAGCAGCTCTCCCCACACCCTTCACTTCTATTCCTGTCTTTTGATCATTTGTCATTCTGCAAACTTAAGAAGTCCAGGCTAATGCTTTATTCATTCATATATAGGCCTACACTAATTACAGAAGAATTCTTTCTCATATCTTCTAAAGGCAAATTTTAGCAATATTGTGACCTTTTCCCAATTACGCTACACATATGATGCTTGTGAATTGTTCATTTGAAATATTTATTCTACTGTCCATGTTATAGTATTGTAACATAAGTATATGAAGTAGTGTATATTTAATACTGTACAGTTAACATACATGCAGTTAGGTTATACAGTTTGTTTGTGGAAACGGACTTTGTGCAACACAATTATATACTGTAATAATTAATTTTCATGTATAATTCAAGTAACATAGACATTGTAATGTGAAGTGTTAACATCTGTTTTATATATGACTAATAACCAGTATCTAAAAATACAATACAAGTTAAACTTTGCACTTTTAATCCTACTTATTTAAGTATAAAAAATGAACTTGAAAACAGCCTGATGAAATCAAGAGACAGAATTTCTCATTAACTAGTAAGTAACCTGAAAATGATTTGAATTAGATGTAATTCATCTGTAGGACACACCAGAAGTCCAGAAGATTTTATGATTGTTTTTCGTTTGTTGTTTTATAATCTGTCATAGTTGTTTATAATCTGATCGTTAACTGTGTTCATATTGAGTCAGTGATGGTTATATCTTGTAATTAAAATGTTTTGCTTTAGCTCTAAGATTGTGTTATGGTGACTGATGAGGTGTCTCTTCATGGGGATGGGTGATCATAACAAATTACATTTTACATAAATGTGAAATAAATAACATTAAACTGACCTGTCAACTCAGTAAGATTGACAAAAAATATATATTTTTGTGCTTTTACTTTAAATATCTAAATGCTTGTTTTTCTTGGAAATGTAAGTAAACATATTCTCTAAATATTCTGTTTTAAAGTAACACTGTATTTTAAGGTCCAATTCTCACTATTAACAAACCATTAACTACAAATTTTGCCTCAGTAAACTCCTAATTTTCTGCTTATTAATAGTCAGTAAAGTAGTAGTTACGTTTAGGTATTAGGTAGGATTAGGGATGGTTATGCAGAATATGTGCTTTATAAGTACTAATAAACAGCCAATATGTAGGCATGCTAATAAACGACTAGTTAATAGTGAGAACTGGTCCCTATACTAAAATGTAACCCAAAAAATATTTAAGTATTAATGAAGTACATAAAGTACTTTACAGCCCAGTATTTTACCACACTACAAAATATAGAACTCCTGCTTTTGTTGTTACTGTTTGTCCTGAAGCAAACTTACAAACTTTAAAGTGTCTATGAGACAGCTTAGATGGGCCTTCACTGGTCTGAGTACTAAAGCGGAGGGACATGAAGGTGAAACAGAGGTAGGAAACACTAAAAACAGATGCTCCCATGCCTCTAACCCGTCTCCTCTCATCAGTGCATTGAAGGATCAGTGCACTTACTCCAGCACTGCACCCTCATCTGCCTGCTCTCAGATGGGTTTCTAGAAACAGCCCACCTATGACCAGTAGTGCTGAGATTTGAGCTTATATCCTTGAATGAATGACAACCTCCCTTGAGTCTTCCTAGCATCCTTAAATAGCTTTTTTTACCCTTTACCCTCAGCCTCACCCTTGTCTCCTATATTCATGTACTTTAAAACATTCACTGTTCCTGCTCTTGAGAGAACAGTACATCTTTGCCAGTCATAGCATTATATTTATTCTGTTATACATAATAAAGTAGAATCTTCCATGTTAAAGGTCATTGCACACTGAGTCCGAAAATTTCATCTGAAATTTTCACACGTTAAAAAATAAATACGACCTCACGTTATGTCAATCGCGTTTACACAGTGCCTCCGAAATTTTCGTCCGTCACAAAAAAATTCAGATCGTGTTCGATTTTTTGCGTTTTTCGCATCTGTGGCAAGCATTTTGAGAGGTGTTTTGACAGTTCAGAGCCACCGTACAAGCGAACGCCAAAATCCAGAATGGCGATTGTCAAGTTGTTCCACTTCGTCTCGCAGCACAAAGGCCTTTTTTAAAAAAAAAAAAAATCCCTATTTTTAAATCCCCTTTCTCAAATCAGGCTGTTCTGAGATTCCTGTCAGAATGAAATAGTTCTGTACAGGCCCCCCCCCCCCCCACGATAGTTGATTGACAAGGCCGTCTTCCCTTAGACCCGCCCTGAGTGAGAGCTGTCCGCCTCCGGTGCAGGGGAAGACAAGATGTCTCAGATTAAGAGATTGAGGTGTTTTGTTGTTGGATGTAATAATGAATATAGCAGTCGTCAGTTACTCACAACATCTGAGCCGCTGAAGACACAGAGGATTAACGTTACTTTCGCTTTGAAGTGAATGCGCCCATCCCCAATCTGCCCAAATGCATCTATGTTTGCGCGAATCATTCGTGATCCAGCTTCAGAAGAAGTAAGTATAACAGTATTTTATGAATCTTTGCAAATTGCCTTTCCTAATAACGTACCAGTTAGCCAGTTTCACGGCTAAAGTAAACAGTACTGCTCGTCACTCCACGAAAGAGAGGCGCGGGGTCAGCAGAGTCATGAGCATTTAAAGGGACATGGACTAAAAAAAATGGCTTGATGAAAACAGAGCTGATTTTGACAGGCTAAAGAAGGTGTTTTTTACACTATCATTGAGACATTTTAACCAAAGTATGTTATAGACTTTTCATTAAGACCCTAAAGAATCATATCAATTCGTGGAAAATGGCCATCCAGTGACCCCTTTAATAAGGAGGAACTCTCCTTCCTCTCTGTATCTCAGGATTGGATGGACCCAATAGTTCCTCTCTTTTTCTCTTTTTAAGAAGCGAGAAGACAATAAAATCATCCTCACTGCCTGAAGACTCCATTTAGTGCTGTTTTGCGAATTTTTTGTTGTTTATGTAGTGTCAGTTTAAATAAAGAGAATGTGAAGTATGAGTATATGAGGATTTTAACTGTGACAGGATGATTGAAGTTTGGTTTGTGGTGACAGGTTTACTGTGCAAATTTATGACATGGTATGGTAGCATGTCCAAAATCTTGACTACTCCTCTGCTACATACTCAAACATATTTTTTCTTCACAAAGAGAGTACATTCTTTTAAGGGCATATAGGTGAAAGGTGCAGCAATGTAATCACTCGCTCATCTGATTTCTTCAGAAGCACCGATTCATTCAGGAACAAAACAAGGGATTTTACTAATGAGTCACTGAATCATTTAAGCAACCAATTCATTCAAAATGCTGATTCATGCAGAAACTGAGACTCATATCAGTATACTGTGACTTTGTTTGTTATTAATTTCATTGGAAGACCAAAACACACAAAGTAACTGGCAGTATTTTGTCTAAAATGTAAGTTACTCAGTATTAACATCTTCTTTACTAAACTGTTGTATAAAAACAAGCTGCTAATTAAGCACAGCTGTGATTAATAAGCAGTGACCGTGTGGCTAAGGAACAATGACAGATGTGGTGATAATCTGTATAGCTGCAGCACAGCTCATGCTGTATTGCTTAGGTATTATGATTAAATGTCACCAGTCCAAATATTCTGTAAACACAGCAGAAAAATACTGACTGTCCCCACACAAAACCCTATTTTCGATGATTTCAAAATCACTTTTCAATGACTGAAAGCTTGTTATTATAGAGAATCTACCCCATTTAACTGAATTCACTCCAGACAATGACAGTGCTTTATAGTTCACTCACCAAAATGCCACTGAGCAATAACTACATTCTGTGTGTATGCAAGTCAGGTTTTGCCTAGATTATACTGAGACAAATGTTCCCACAAATATAATAAGCCCTGAAATCACTCACATTGTAAAGCCAGCCAATAGTTCCCAAGAAGAAATTACTTGATAATAAATATATTAAATAATGTCTTAATGAAAATCTACAAGATTAGTGTGAGAGTTAGGGGTCCCACTTTATATTAGGTGGCCTTAACTACTATGTACTTACATCAAAAAATAAGTACAATGTACTTATTGTGTTCATATTGTATTGTAAAACACTTTTGCTGCTATTGAGGTGGGATACGGGTAAGATTAGTGGCAGGTTTGGTGGTATGGGTAGGTTTATGTGTGGGTTAAGGTGTGACATATATTTAAAAATATAAGTACAATGTAAAAACATGTATACACAAAATAAGTGCATTGTACCAAATTATTGATTTAAATGTAAGTATATAATTTGCTCAGAAAAAAGAAAAAAAGGAAAAGCAATTGCAATTTAAAGTAAAAAAAAAAAAACCCCTCCCTCTATGGGTCCAATTCTCAACACAAAAAAATTACCAAAAGATGAATAAATGTGTGAAAATATACCTATCACAAGTTAACTGGCTAAAGAACAGGAAGCCTGTTTTGGTGAACAATACCAGTATTTGTGCAGGCATCAATGCATCATCCATGGGAACTTGTGGCTGTTAGCGCCGTCTCAGCCAAGCATAACATTTCCACAGCTGCTGTGGCCGCTCAGGATCCAGCGTTCATTCTTTCCCCTGCTGAATTTAGGGACATTACAGTGGCACACTACAGGCCTGTGCTCCACGGGATGGAAGAGGCTGAGTGCTTAGCCCACTTTAGTCCAAGTGTTACATCACTTATTGATGAATCCACCCATGTAATTTGAGCAAATCATTCTGTAATGCTGCCGAATGAGCAAGAGAGGAAAAACCCATGAAGTAGTTTAATGTGCTGATCAATTTCAGGCATGTACTTTTCAGCTACAAAAAGTTCTCACTGTAGAGTTGAATATCTCACATTCAATTTTTGTGACTGACTAACTGTACATTATATACCTTACACAATGACTGCTACACTTATTATATTAGATATCCTTGACAACTAAATTTCCATACATTGTTTCATGTATCACATTTGATGTTTTAGTATTTTCAGTATAAATCATTTTACCATGTTCAGCACACTTCACCATGTTTTTTCTGCAGAATTTCATAGATTTCATAGATTTCAAAATCAGCTTATAAAATGCAAAAGAAAGTCTATAGATTCCATGTGGGTGATGCGAATGCTCTAATGTGAAGTGTTATCACCTCTTATGTGTTATAATAATATTAAGAGGTGTAATATTATGACAACAAACACTTACCCATCACCCAATTCTCCACAGCACACCAGCACTGTATACTATTCTAAATCCACTGACAGAAAAGAAAGTATGATAACAAAGTTTGAAATGGCTTGAGTTTTCCCTGTGGCGAGCTCAAAATGTCACTATAGTCAGTCATGCAAACTGCTGAAATTGCGTTTGCACCCAGTTAACAACTGTCAGTGCCTGTATGTCCTTGCATTTGTTTGGAGGCTGTAAACTCAATGTTATCATGGCCTAATGCTGACACCTGCTCTATTAAGTTCAACACAAGCAGGAAAAGTGTGTGTGTGTGTGTGTGTGTGTGTGTGTTTTGTGTAGTGGCAGTGTTATGTGAGATGCAGATGGATTGTGCCTCATTCTGTGATAAAGCACAGTTTTATCTCTGTCTGCTCCATGGATTTCAATAACATCACAGAGACAACTCTTTGTGCCCCACTTCCTCAATTTAGATCCTATCACCTTCACTGTAGACGAACGTAAACTAGCCTTCCCAGTGCACCGTTTCTTTATCTCCCCTTTATATGCTTCTTCATTATACGTCCTCCCAGTTTTCTGCAGGTTCCACTGAGAATCCTTCTATCAGCATCTCAAGAAAGACAATGAAATCATTTTGTCACTGTCTCATTTGGAGCAGTCCTCAGGTATTTCCTCATCAGCTTTGAGATGTAAGAACAATTTAGGTCTTTCACTTGCTGTGGTCTGTAGTTGCTAAGCATTCTATTTTGAGATAAAGTAGTATCAAAGAAGCTGATGATGGAGAAATTGTAATAGTCCAACCCCACAGAGAAAATTCCCATATAGCACTGGGACAGCCTGTCCTTGACCAGCAGTGAGAGTGAAAAATGAGTGCAGTTTTACTGTGTGTGTATTTTATATTGCATCCTGTTTATGAGAGGGAACCAACATTTTTGGTCAGTACTTTTTTAAGGGATGTTAATACATTTATTCTGCAAGGATTCATTAAATTGATCAAAAGTGACATTAAAAAATTTTACATTATCAAAACATCTGTTCCAAATACATTCTGTTTGCTTGCACTTTCTTTTCATCAAAGAATCCTGAAAAAGGTATCACAGTTTCCACAAAAATATTAAGCAGCACAACTGATCTCAGCACTGATAATAAGTAAAATAAATAAATAAATTAAAACAGCATATTAGAATGATTTCTGAAGGATCATGTCACAAAATTACATTTAAAAAAAAATTAAATTGCAATAATATTTCACAATATTATTTTTACTGCATTTTATATATTTTAAAATTCAAATTTTGTGGCCAAATTTAAATTGATTTTTTTTCTTACATTTTTGATTTTTTTAGACAGACAAACACTTTACAACCATGCAACTTAATTACATTTAAAAAACCCTTGGCTCAAAAATCTGCACAATTTTACCATCCTTAAATCTGTTCCTGCAGACTTTCCCAAATCAGTGCAGAAAAAGCCTACAGATTCCGTCTGGGCCTGTTTAACAGACATTTTATACAGGGAGCAGGAGCTCCTGGTTTCCACCCCCCTCAGGACAGCAGGGAGCACTTATGTAATGGTGACATACACAGCACACACATGTGCACACACACAAATGTTTTCTCACATTAAAAAAACATGCCAATGTAGATCCACTACTTCACATCCTGTTGTACTTGCACAAACACACAGATCCAGGACGCTGGGGCACACACCATTGACAGTAATGGAACAGCTTTGGCATCTAAACAAAGCAGGATTCAGCTGCTTAACACTGCACTCATTCCCCTTCTACAAGTCTGCAAAGTAGTGAAACAAAGTGGCAATGGAGCCTTAGTGTCTGAAATTCTCTCACTGCTGATCTGAGGCTCCACTCATCCCTCTTTGGGTGTCTCAAATGAAGGCAATTGGACAGCAATGGCATAATCAAGTAGTTCACCATACCATGAAAAGGGCCAGATAGTCTTAACTATATGCACAAAGCTCCTCTGTAAGCAAAGACACTTTTGTGGGGCTGCTCTGTGGGTCGGTTGGGGCTGGGGTGAGGGTTGCAGACTGGTTCTTTGAATTGAAAGGGTGCTTAATTTAGCCACACAATGGCTTCGCTTCACAATGAGCAACTCTCTGCTAGTCTACTTTGACTAAAACTGCTCACTGTCAAGTTGCTCCGCAGTGCCCGACTGAAGCAAACCCTACTGGGAAACCATCCATTTAAGTAAATGTATAATCCCATTTTGTGCCCATGTACAATCATAGGAATGGCAAGAATGTAGGCTACTGGTAAGAGTTCTCCAGAGGAGCTGAAGTAATTAAAGTGTGGCACAGACTTTGGTGTTAGTCTGCACTCATTATGTTTGGATTTCCTTTGAAGTCGCTTGATAGAGTAATTATGATCTTGCTCGGAAATGTACAGTATGCTGCCCAGTACCCTTGGTGCTTACACTCTTCTCACGTATAGATCGATTTAGCTTTATTCCCAATAATTAACTCTTTGATTTCATGTCTCCTAAGTACCTCAATCTGCAGGGCATTAGTAAAATTTTCCATCTGGAAAATCTGTAATAAATTTTAAATTAGTAAAAGCATGATTCTGTTTATTCCTAGTACTTCTTTGACAAAAGTCATGATGGCTTTCTTTGTTCTGGTTCATTATTGCAGCATTTGTGAAATGGGCAATTGACCAGAAAATATGGCAGGCATTATAAAATATGGCTAGGATTTTCATCCACAGAAACCCTAAGGGATTTCTGTAAGCTCGCTCCAACAAAATGACTAAAGATCCTGTCTTTATCAATCAGATCTGATACAAACTGTTCACATTATTGCATGTCAAGAATTACGTTGGCCTCTTTGTTTGCTTTTTTGTTGCCCTTTCATCTGTGGGTGGAATGATAGTTTCTAAGAAAACGCCTGGTTTACAAAGTGCTAAACAAACTAGTGTTCAGGCCATTGCGTCCAAAATATTTTTTTCCATCCACATAAGTCAGTCCTCCATGTAGTATCGAGCAGAACAAGAAGTAAATGATACATTATATGTTAATATGACAACATTATGATTCTGGTCCAATACTTCACAAGGTTGAGATACTCCTAATGCACATGACACTTCTGTTATTGATCGCTGTCATTTCAATGGTTCTAAACTAGTTTTGCTTTAGGATTTTTTATTGCACATAGAGTAGTGACTCAAAAATGTAGGTACAAAACAAAAACATCCTTTTTTTCAAGTTACCACAACCAAATGATGGTTACATTTGCGATAATCCACTTTAGACATTCTACTAACTATAAGTAACTTAGCAACAACTAACTCTCATTAAAGGGATAGTTCACCCAAAAATGAAAATTCTGTCATTAATTACTCACCCACATGTCGTTCCAAACCTGTAAGACCTTCGTTCATCTTCTAAACACAAATTAAGATATTTTTGGTGAAATCCAGGAGCTTTCTGACTCTGCAGAGACAGCGATGCAACTGACATGTTCAAGGCCCAGAAATATTGTATTCGTATTAATCATATGGCCAAGGCAGTGGTGAATTTGCGCCAGAATTTATGAGTTTGATCAGAAAAGATATGGTAAATGTTTTGTCCCTTTTAAAGGTTGATTTTAAGCTCATTTTAAAATGCAATTTCCTATTCTGCCAATGCATCATTACATGGCTATTTTTTTGTATTCTATATAATACAATTTTATTTTACTTTTTTGCAGTAAGAACCACTGACTTATTTTTAGATACTTCGCAACTCCAAAAGCTGTCTATCTTTATGCATCAAACTCTGAACCTGTGACTCTTTGAAAAGTTAAATGAAGCCGCAGGAAGCAAGGTAAACAGCTCATTATCTCTCGCTCTCCCTCTTTCTCTCTATCCATCTTTGTCTTGAATCTTGTACTGATGGAGAAATTGGCTGGAGAAATGAGATGCCCCGGCTGTCATGTCCTATTTGGAACAGGTCCACAGATTACATTTACACTTTTTGTTACTTTCTAAGACTAAAGATGGATTGCAGAATAGTTTCTCAGAGTTTCTGAGAAGGAAAATTAGATAGAAACACATTTCCAGCTGACAATATTAATGCCTCACACAATATCTGCTGAGGAGTTTGTCCTGTGATGTCCAGACAGTGTTGTGTCTGTGACAGACATATTGAAAGGCTTGAAACTGATTTAAATAATGTGTATACAGTGGACAATTATCTCAAAGCACTTTGCAGCTGTATAATGTGTGTGACAGTTCTGGAGAGTCTACAGGTTATAATAATAATTCACACTTGTGGTAAGTATAACAAAGAATAAAACAAACAGTTGTGTAAATTCGCCATATATAAAATAGTCAAGTACAAATAGTTTTTATGTTTACAGAAAAGTTCAGAATATAAACTCCAATTTGTGTTAAATTATTAAGTAAATTATTCTAGAGTTTTTAATGTGTGAAATCACTGTTTGACTTTGTTACTCATGTTATAGGCAGTGTATGAAAGGACAATGCAATAGATGAGCTAAACAAACACAGGAGAAAATGAAGCGGGTTCAAGCTATCTTTGTCCAAACAGTTTTGGGAAGTGATTAGTATGAACAAAGAGAGATGAGCTATGTATGAAGTCATTATGTACAAAGTGTGCAATGCATTGGTAGAGTGTTTTTATGCTGCAGTACAGCATGGTTGTGGTTTGGTTATGCAAATAGATCCTTCAGACACACCTCGTTACTCCTGAAACTGAATGTCTAATTGAGCCCCATGACGTTTTAGTTTAATGAACTCTTATGAACTAAGAGCCTTTATTTTTGTTTATGACAACCCTGGCTCTACACCAGAGCTGCACTTGCACTTTATAAAACTGCAAATGGTAAATAATTTTTCAGATTTGGGTCAGTTGTAAGAGTCAATCGTCGTTAACTTAAATAAATTTAATTAAAATTAATTTTAAGACATTTACGGTGTTTTTACAACAATTTTTGCACTAATAACAGAATCTTCACTTTTCAAAACTCTAGACACAAAACTCAAAACAGGCATTATTTGTAACACAGGCTATCCAATGTTTTAAACTTTGCATATTGCGTTCATATCTTTAAAGAAGACTTGCATTTGCAGAAATGTTGGTGCAAAACACTAATTATGAAATATCATAGAAACATTACTTTAGATCACCCAAACACAAGATACCCATAGTTTCACTGTGTATTTGTTAGTACAGTCATTAAGTACAAAATATGCGATTCAGATTTCATTATTTTACTGTAGACTAGAGAGAATAGTACAGACACAGTGGTATCATTGATTTACTGTAATGTGAAATTTACTGATGAAATAAAAATCACAACATAGGTTTTCCAAAGGAAAAATTGATTAAAAAAAACAAAACAAAAAACAAACAAACAAAAAAACAAAAAACAAACACACAGTACTGTAAACTGAAGTGTTCCTCGCTGCACTATCAGCATATATGCTTCCATCAACCCTTATGGATTTGGCCACAGGTTCTCATCTACATCACAATGGATGTTTTTCCATTCGCTAAACATCTTGGAAAGAATCTTCTGGCATGGCGAATCCAGGCCTGACACTGGTCTGCTGTGATGTCATTGCAGGCGTCATCCATGGCCTGGAGAAGAGTGACTTGTTCATGAGGGTGCCTATCATGAACCTTCCATCTCCATGCGGAGAAAAATTCCTCAATCGGGTTAAGGAAGGGAGAGTATGGGGGTAAATACAGGGTGGTAAATTGTGCATGGGCCTGAAACCATGCTTGGACCATTTGAGGATGATGAAACTGTAATTATCCCAAACTACTGTATTATGTAGGTCACACCATCAGCTCTACAGACCTGTTTTAGCTCATCAAGGAAGGCTATGAGGAGAGCTGCACTATATATGACCCAACACGAGGTCTGCATCTAACCACTCCATCTTCTGATATAGCTGCACACATGGTGATATTGGCTCCACATTGTCCAGGTACTTCGATGGTTGCCCACTGGCCAATTAAATTGACCTCTCCTCCTTGTCTTGGCTAGGTTAAAGCCTGCCTCATCCAAAAATATGAATTTGTGATGGTTTTCATCAGCATCCAGCTACATCACCCTCTAAAAAGACAAAATTACTGATTACAATGATATAGAATTTTTGGGGATTTTTTTTCTCCCCCAAAAACAGGCAAATTGATCATACCTGAACATACTCAGTCCTCAGTTGCTTCACTCTATCGGTATTTCTTTCAAAAGGCACATGGTATAGTTGTTTTAAAAGACATGTATTTTCAGCACCCGTGCAATAGTCGGCAAACTTATGGCTTCCACATTGCTGACTACGTCGTCATTGTCCAAGATGTTTCGCCAAATTTCTGTAAGACGAATATCATTTCTGGCCCGAATCAAATTGACCACAGCCTGCTCTTGTTGGTCAGTCAGAATTTTGCTTCTGCCTACCCTATTTGGCCTAGTCTCTGTTCTGCAGGGAGAAAAAGTCACAGTAAGAACAAATCTATAGAAAATCACATCACACTCTGTGGTACACACTGCCATGCTGTATACACTAATTCGCTGTAACAGTTTCAAGTAGCTTAAAGTTTAGTCGATTCTGAAGACTTACCGGTTCTCATTGCGGAAAGTTCTGATGATTGAGGCCACAGATGATCTTCTGAGATTTGGTTGAAACATTGTAGCTGCTGCACTCATTGTCCCAGCCATGATTTATGACAGTCTACAACTATACACTCTTAAAAATAAAGGTGCTTCAAAAGGTTCTTCAAGTGATGCCATAGAAGAACCATTTTTGGTTCCACAAATAACCATTCAGTCAAAGGTTCTTTAAAGAACCATCTCTTCCTTATCTTTTTATAACCTGCAGAACCTTCTTTCACCACAAAGAACCTTTTGTGAAACAGAAAGGTTCTTCAGATGTTAAAGGTTCTTTATGGAACCATTTAGACAAAAAGGTTCTTCTACGCATCGTAAAGCACCTTTATTTTTAAGAGTGTAACTCTGATTTCATTCGACACCCTTTGCTGTTGCTGCCGGTGTCTAGGTCTGTGGTCTTGTCCTCTACCACGTTCACACACACCTTTCAAACGAGGCCCACAGCGACCTCTCTGTTGAGGCCTAAGCCCTCCTCTACGATGAGGCCCACGGCCACCTCTCAAAAGGGGTGCTTGTCCCCTTCTATTCCTTTGACCACCATGTAATCCTTGCCTTTCACCTTCCACTTCTTGCTCCATGTCCTCACTATGTTGAGTAGGCTACTAGGATACCACTCATCTTACTTATATATGTGTACAAATATGTGAAATCAATCAGCAGTAATGAGTAGCCATTAACTCATTAAAACCACAAAAGCAATTACGTAAAGGTGACATCTTGCATACAGTAATGTTGAATATGAAAATGTGTTCTGTAAAAGTGGTACATGGGACCATAGAAACCATATCTGATAAAGAATGAAATATGACATCCATAGATAATGTAGTCCATCTGGGTCATATTCTGTGGTAATTGGTGTCAACTTTCATGATCTAAACATAGAATATTGTTCATCAGTTTCCATAAAAGCTATGCATCAAGAGTAATGCAACAGTTACTTATCATTTTAAGCAGTTGTATCAATTGATAGTTAGATCTTTGTAATGAAATGAATAGACACTCAACTCAGATGTAATGTGTGAGTTGCATTTTGAAATAGTAATACTTTGATGTTAAGTTGTGTCCTTTTGAACCGGTGATTTTAGTTCAATGAACAAATGATCTTTGGCTTATATGTACTGTATACAAGCATTTGAAAAAAGTGTTAAGTGTTTTGAAAAATGTGCATTTTGATCATTGGTTGTGAATTATGTGTCTAGAGTTTTGAAAAATTACATGCAGTTACACATTCTGTTATTAGTGCAAAAATGATTGTAAAAAACTGTATATACTCTGATATAATATATTTTTTAAAAATGCAACAAATTAATATATTTTAAATATCTGAAAACTTTTTATAGGTATGTGCAATTTATGTACGATCTATACAGTATGTTGCAGTGCTGTTGAAAATTATATATATATATTTTAAGATTCTATACAGAGACTACTTGTCATTAGATCTGCTGTGATCTTTCAGTTTTGGTTATGATTTGTTTAGCATTATTACTGCCTTCAGTCATGGTTTCTTTAACAATATTTCTGGCTTTGATGTCAGGTTATATACCGGGGTAGGTAACGTCGGTCCTGGAGTGCCGATGTCCTGCAGAGTTTAGCTCCAAACCTGAAAAAAAAAAAAAACCTCACCTGCCTGTAGCCCTAGTAATTCTTGAAGACCTTGATTAGCTTGTTCAGGGGAGATTGATTAGGGTTGGAACTAAACTCTACAGGACAACAGCACTCCAGGACCGACGTTGCCTACCCCTGTTATAAACAGTGAATGATGAGACATATTTGTTGTCCCGCTGAGACCCCCAGTAAGCCCCCCCACAGCCTTTCTATATATACCATATGTACAACATATAAACATTTTCATATAAAGTATATTTTTGATTAACAGACAGGGATGTGACATGCATGCTGTTCAAAGTCTTTCTCTAATGATGTGCTGTTAGATGTGACCTTTTGGAAATATGTAAAGGATTGGGCAAATTAAAAAAAAAAAAAAATCTGTTTTGCCTTCAGAAGCCTAGAGTCACTGGACAAGAACATGTACCTTCATGATATAACAAAAACCACTCCTTTGCTCTTTGTGTCTCAACCTTTGGCTTATTTAGTTCTTTACCTTAAACAGTACTGAGTCATATTTCAAAGACTCTTCCAGGCCAGAGGACTGTATAATAGACTGTTACAGAAATCAATAAACAGTATGTGGGATTGTCAGTATGGGTGGAGATGGATATATGTCTTGCTGAATAGGGGAAGACCGAGGCTAGTTGTCACACTTTTTAGTTTAGTATCTCAGAGTGGATTTGTTTATGAAAATCAAGACACGTACCTTAAAGGGATAGCTCACCCCAAAATGAAAATTCTGTCATTATTTACTCACCCACATGTCGTTCTAAACCTGTATGAGTTCTGCTGAACACAAAATAATATATTTTGAAGAATGTTGGTAACCAAAGAGTTGATGATAGCCACTGACTTACCTAGTATGGAAAAAATACTATGTAAGTCAGTGGCTACCAGCAACTGTTTTTGCTGTTCTTTGAGTTTTAAAAAAGGGTGCAAAGCTGTCAATGGGGCAGTAACCTCAGGTACAAAAGCTAAAAGGTACATCTTTGTACTTTGTTTACCCCTAAATTAGTACCCTAAAGGTACATATAAGTACATAAAGTGTACGTATTCATACCTTTTGAAAGGATCCCTGACAGTTTTGTACCTATTTTCTTTTTTATTGCTCTAAAAAAAAAGAGTTTATTGGACATTTGTTTACAGGTCATAGGGGTAAGTTGACACAATAGAACCTATCTCAGATTTACACAGTAAAACAGTTATGAAGCATAAAAAAAATACGAAATGTTTGTAGTCGACAAATTCTAGCGTCAGCATTAAAAGCGTCCAATAAACAGACTCTGCAGTGCCTGTTCGCACCAACAGTAAACAGGCACAGCAGAGTCGGTTTATTGTGCGACATTAATTACAACAGAGTTCAAGTTGCTTGCTGAACTTGAGCGTGTCGGCCGTCGCGAGCCCCCGCGCGTGGGCACTCTCCCTCAGCCGTGCAGCTTGTCGCTCCAGATCAGCGGTGCTCTCTGTCGCCAGCGGCTGTAAAGTGCGGAGCCGGAGCGAGGGGCAGCGCCACTCAGCAGCGGGATTCAAGGCAGTTTGCAGCAGTCGCTTCCAGGAGGATGGACGCAGAGATGTGTAGTGGCTGCACGTATTAACCTTCAGCAACGGGAGTTTGTCCTACTTTAGAGAGGAGTAGAGAGAGAGAGAGAGAGGGCGGCTCAGATCCGCGTAAACTTCACCAGCCTTTGGAAGCAGTGAAAATACCAGGACGCTTTCTTCAGAAGCGTTGATTCTTTATGGACGGTATTGCTCAAGAGCTCTTCACGCAGTCAACGGTGAGTGACTGAAATCTGCTTTGAAACTTTAGTGCGAGTTTGAGCCCACAGCGTTACAGATGCTTTGTTTATTTTTTTGATATTTTGTTCATGGAAAGTCGTTTTAACATGCATTGCTTACAAATAACTAGCTTTTTTCTTACTGTAGTATTTTTACTGTAGTATTTCTATTTACAAGTAATTAATCCTTCAGTATAGTTACAGTATGAGTCTTTTTTAGACTCAAACTATTCACTAGATGCTGGAATTTATTCATTAGATTAGTTAAAAATGACTAGTATTTTCATTAGTCAGTGGTAGCCACTTGTTCCTTTGCTATTATCCCAACAGTGACAAGAGACTGTTGCATTACTGGTGACAGATTACAGTTTTTTGACATAGAATTGTATTTTTGTCACTAGTACCTTTTCCAGTTTTAAAATGATACTAGTATGAGAGATACAAGTATCTTTCATTGTTTACTGGTAACATTTTTTTAGCATCAGTTGTTTCTATTAAATAGTATCTCATTACAATTTAATGTGTAAAATGTGTTAAAAATCATACTAGTAAGATTAAAAGTTACATTTTATTATTTTAATTTCCTGACTTCATGTGTAAAATGTTGTGTTCCAACAACATTTGTACTAGTGACACTGCAATTTGTCTTACTAATTTTTTGAATATAAAGTTCATCTTAGTTTCTTCTTCATTTGTGCTTATGTACGTTGTTTTTGCTGTTCATTTGGCTGTGAGAGTGAAGTGACTGAGTGCTTTATCTTACAAAGGTCATAATTATGTTGAATGCAGACAGACACCAATTTATCCTAGCAAAAGTAATTATGGCATCCCAGTGCCTTTTTTAATTACAGCATATGGAGCGTCCCTCCTGGAGACACATTGAATAGTCTTTGTATTCATTCTCTGTGTGTATTTAACACATTCTCACAAATCCCTGTAGTTCATTCTCAGTAGGTTCAGATCTCACCTTTGACTAGTGTTATGTACTCTATGATAATTGTGACTTGTTAATTACCCTTAACGATGTTATCTGAGGATGAATGCAGTGTGTGTGTATTTCACAAAACAGTTTGCTTTCAAAGGTTTTGTTGGGTTTAAGGATCTTTATCTGTCACATTTTACACCTCTACTCCCACTTCAACCCACACCCCTCCTCCCCCAAAAAGAAGTCTATTTACTAGATTTACAAGCAAATACTGGAGTTATTTGGGAATTCCTGTTATTCTCAGTTAGATTTGATTCTCAGTGATAGATATGTTTTGTGTGATTCACCCACTTACTGTATTGTTACTTCAGTACTGCAGCTTTCTTCATCTAGCTGTTGTAGTTTAAAACAGCATTTGTTTTATGTGCCATATGATATGACAAGAGTTATGGTACATGTTGTGTTAATTGTAAGACTGTGTTTTTAGTGACTGTCAAATTGTAAATCAGTTAAATATTCTATATTGCATTGGAACAACTTAAAAGTGAAGAAAAAGACATTAAACACCCAGTCATTTTAATGTAACTATTCAAGAGTTTGTCATGCTGGAAGACACTGCAAGGCTTAAACACAATACAAGAAGAACATCAGTCAACTTTTCCCTCCTCCTCTTTAAAAGAATCAGGCTTAACTTTGACCAACTTACCTGTCGTGCTCACCACACTCGGCAAAACAGTTCTGTTTCATCTATCAACATAGAGTAAGATCTTATGAACTGAAAACACAAACTCCCTTATCACCAGACTCTAGAAACCCACTTGTGGTTCCCATCAGTGGAAGATGAAATATTAGACAAGATACGATTCTGTTGTTATAAAGACATTCTTCACACTGTCAGAAACAGCCCTCACTGGAATTCCAGTCTTATTATGAGACATATTTAGCAGTAAGTTTATTTGTATTTTTGAGGGCTTTAAAAGCTACAATATGTGAAACAGGATATGCAGCACTCATGTACTTGTACTTGTAGCCATCTTTAAAATTTGGAGGCTCTAATGGCTACTGACACTCTGATTTCTGGCACTGCATATGGTCCGCCATACCCAGCTGCTTTTAGGCATCCCATTGGAAGTATTAAGGATGGAAGTGGGTGGGTGAAAGTTGCATTTCATATTTTATATACTCTCTATGCCTTGTGTTCGTATGAAAATACATGCTGGTTGTTTCAATCAGTCTTTGTACAGGAAACCATTTATTGATTGTGTTTATCATCTTACAGTTGATATACTGCATAACAATATGAATGAGAATTGTCAAACTATCCTGGCAGCTGTATTTAATTTCAAGGCCTTGAGTCTTTGAAGTATAGAACATATAGTTTTGGGAGTCGATTTAAAAGTTATTTTTGAAGATTTTCCAAAGAGAAAAATAAAATGTATAAATATAAATTATTAATATTTGAGATTTCCTTAATCCCTCTGCAAAATTGTTTTCCTCCCAATAGAAAACAGTTTTGCACGCTGTATATTCCTGGACTTGCATTGCACGTAGTTTTATAATTTCACAAGTGCAGGCAGTTTAATATCAACAGACTGCTTTTATGAGTCAAGCCGAAAGGAATCACTCACATGAGCTGTCAGTGTGTTTATAGTGTTAAGAGAGGCAAGTCAATGCGCTGGAAGGCTGGTCACACTATGAAAGCCCAGCTGTTTCTAACAGTGTGTAGGAAATGGGAATCAGAGGTAAGAGCTCAATGATCACTGGGTCATGTGACATACATTCCATGTAGCTCATATAACTTACCGAACCAGGCATGTGAAGGTCTTTAGTGTCTGATTGACAAATATAGAGACTGATAAAATGAACAAAGCGTCTGTTTCAGAATGAATTTGGCATCTGCTGCATGAATGAAGATAGAGTTTGTAATTTCAGAGGGTGTTGGATGGCTTTTGGCAGGCATTGCTTTGTAAACTTGCCTGGGATTTTTGTCTTGATTGGAAGTGCACGTCAATATACTGACATTCTAGGGCACCAAATTTACGAGGTTATCTCCGATATGGTCGGTGTGGGAAAAATTCAGCGCTGGCACAGAGAATACCGTAAATCTTTGATTTAGTTGCTGGAGTGGCTCTAACGTAGCCATTTATTAAATTCACCAAGACTTTGCTGTCTGAATTTTGAAAGAATAATGGTATTTTTACGTGATTGGAGTCCTGACAGTAGATCTAGTGTACTTGAGGTTGATTTGCTGTGATATGCATATGTGTCTATTTATGGCTCTGTGTGTGTATGGAAGCAGTTGATCTGTATCATGTTGGGGGAGGAGCCATCCATTAATATTCCTGAGAGAAAATCAATGTGCGCCACACTGTTTTCTTGGTTTTGTCTTGTACTTTCTGCTAATATATCACATGGATTAAGTTCATTGATGGATTTACACATTGGAACAGTACAATCTGCATTGCTCGGCTTGATTACAGGCCTCTTTGTGGCTGCCGATTGGACCCCTCAATCTCAATCTATCACAAAGCACTGGGTAATTCTAGTTCAGGCAGAATTGCACAGAATAAGTTAATCAAATGCAGTGCTTGAATGTTGTGATAATGAGAACCACGAGGAGCCATTATTCTGCTAAATCCATATAGTCAAGATGTCAGTGTATTGCTGACTGCTGTGATGTTAAGGACAAGCAAACCCAAGCCTCACTATACTGACCTCAGAGAGTGAAGTAGGCTGTAAGCTCCTCCCACAAAGATGCCCATCCATGTCCTGTAGAGGTCTTCGGAGCAGCAAGACGTGACTCCCAGTGATGTGTACTACGATGTTTGTTGTGTGCTTTGTCCATTTGCATGATGAGAGAATTAGGGATTCACTAGGGGGTATTGTCCAAAATGTATATCTTGGTAACAATAATTAGCCAATGTTTTACTAAGTGTTTTTTTGTTGTTGTTGTTTTTTTTGCTTGTACCTTGTCTGGTCATGGATAGCTGATTCCCAAAGCTTCTCAGACTCTGTGTGGTGGTCAGTTCAAAGGAGTGACAGAAATGGACTTTTTCATTAAGGGGTGATATTTTCTACCTTAAATAGATTTCCAGGAGCATTTTTTCTAAACTTATTACATGTCTCTTTTTATGTCAAATTCTTACATTTAATAAATAAATTAATTTATCAACAAAATCCAGTTTTGGACTGGAGAAGTGACACAGAAGCTGCATCTGAAGCAGCATTTACATTGATTTACACATGCATTTAGATGTATTTAGACTGAAAATACAATAAAATAATTAAAATAATTGCAATGAAATAATGTGATTAATGTTTTAAAAATAATATTTTGAATGTTGAAATACAATTAAAAAAATGAAATTGTCATAATGTCAGGTTCCATTTTGTCAAAACCATAATTACGATATTATCATAGACGATAAATATTGAACACCCGAGGGATGCAATGTAATTTTAGGGCCAATAATGAGCCAATAATCAGCTTTAATGGAAGATAAATGAACTAATAATTGTACATTCAGTGTTTCAGCTATTTGAATGTCTTTTTGTACATAAAAAATCTATTTGTGTGTGAACTTTACGCATTTGTTCATGAAATCTATGAACATTTTCACAAACAAATCATGACAACCAAATGTCATACTAAAATTGATTCAAAATTTACAAAAAATATACAAACAAGTGAAACCAGAAAACTCACACACTGTGAAGATGAACATAAGATGGTTTATGTGCATTTTATGCAAATGACTAACCTTAGGCACTTGGTCGCTCATTTAAAATAATCCAGATTCATTAACTTTAGAATGCGTTAAGAACAAATTCATGTGCATATGCATTTGTTCTGAATTATGCAAAACATTTTTCTGTGCATATAAATTATTAGTGAATGAGACCCAATTAACGGCTGTTATTAGTGAACAAGACAAATTAATGGCTGTAATTTAATTATCAACATTAATTATTATAAAAAATGTTCCCCGTTATCAAAGAATAATATTTTGGCCACCGATATATCATGAGGGAAGCGCACTCTGAACTAGCCCAGCGTCTTGTGCTTGGCCTGCTTTCCATTAGCCAGGAATCTGCCCTGTCAAAGGGCTCCGCAAATCTGCACACCCCCACACTGAGAAAGAAACATTATGAAAACACTGTCCTTTTTGTACGTCCCCTGATTTATGATCTTTGGCCTGCGAGAGATGGAAAGCACGCAGCACTTTCTCTCCATCTCTGTCTCCAAGCTGATGCAACGCAGGGGGCCTCGGCTCACAACTGTTTCCACTGCACAGTGCGTCCCATGGTGATGTGAGTTATGATAGGAGACAAGCCGCTCACTCTGACACTCACCTCTTTTTGCTGTGTTGCTGGCTTGTCCAGTGCATCTCCCACTGACTACAAACAAGCAAACCGTGCAACATGCCAGAGTTTCCTGCTTTACAACTGCTGACCTTGCCTGCGTTTTAACCTCTGATCTGTAATTAAGTGTGTAAACATTAGTTCAAGAGCGGAAGATGGTAGAGGAATGCCGTGTTTGCAGTCTGTTTTAGGAGAATCAGATTTATGCTTTGAGTCACTGAAGCTGTTTAAACAGTGTGTCATCACCATTTATACAGAGCGGCTCTTTAATGCCTCTCTTGTATGTGTGTGGTCAACACACGACCAATCCAACAGGGAAGGGATGAGGTTTAAATGCACGTAATTGTCAGCATTTTAGTTCTCATTTGTAGTTACAATTGATCCACAGTTGTTGTCACATTAAATTTATGTTAGTCACATTTGTAGACAGTTTGTCTCTGTAGTAGTTCTGCTTAATAGAGTTGATTAATAAAACTGTAGTTAAACTGATTTGATGGGTGGATCAGTAATGTGACGCTAATTTTTGTGTTCTCTATAATATTCTCTTTTTAATGTTTAAAAATAAATTAAAAGTGATTTCAGTATATCCATGTGATCCTAGATTGAAACATGTTTTTAAATAAACATATTTAGAAACATAACTGAAACAAATAAATGAATTAATAAATGAAATAAATATAGAAGAAATTAGATTAAAATTTAATTCTATATTTATCGTATTCTATTGATTTATTCTATATTTGTTAATTTATTTGTCTTTGAACTCATTCAATGTTTTTCTTTGTTTGTTATATATAGATCAGAGTTTTTTAATTTTTCTTAAATAGAAAAAGAAGTACTAAAGCCATTTTTTTTATCCATTATCATAAATTGTTTTGAAAATAGTATAAAAATTATTCAGTTAAAGGCTCTGGTCACACTTTAGTTTGGGGACCAATTCTCACTGTTAACTGACATCTCCCTCTATAAACTCCTAAGTTATTAATAGTTAGGAAGGTAGTTGTTAAGTTTAGGTATGGGTTAGGATCAAGGGATCTAAAATATGGTCTTGCAGAATTAAGAATTAATATGTGCCTTATAAGTACTAATAAACAGCCAATATACTAGTAATTTGCATGCTAATAAGAAACTAGTTAATAGTGAGAACTGCTTCTTAAACTAAAGTGTTACCAAGGCTCTTTTTCATAAAAAACCAATGTGCAAATTGGCTCTTCTGAACATAAAGTTCACATAAAGTTCATGAGATGCCGTAAAGGAGAAATGCCATGTAGATAGCAATTTAATTATAGAGCTGATGAAATCCTATATTGACGTCCCTCTGAAGGTTTTAACCGGCTATGTAAGATAATCCAGAAATCAATCTTTAGTGGAATTTGTTGCCTGTATAATTGATGGCTGCATGAGAACCTCCGGTTAAAAGATTGCAGATCTATAGTTTGAAATTCTGCATCTCCGTCTTTGATGCAGCGGGCTGCGTAAACCAGAGGGCTTATGCTCAGTCCAGTCATGCTGAACCATGACGGCAGTCTCTCAGGCATGTCTAAAGAGCCGTGTAGGCTTAGATTGCCCCGTTTTGTGAGGGGATTACCATCCACACAGCCTAGCACAGCAATCTAAACAGCTCTCATTTTGTGTCCTTAAACACCCCCATCCCACATGCAGGCCATCAGACAGACTTATTAGCCGTCTAGAATATAGAGACCTGAGTCTGGAAGTCGCAGCTTTGTAGCGCACCGTGAAACTATGGCATGTGTTCACACTTAATCTCCAAAAGCCTGGAGTGACTGCAGCAAGGTTGTTGACCTCTCTCAATGGCCTTGTTAACCTCTCTGCTGTTCCCATGTTGAGAGGCATCTGTGAAGGTAATGGGATGAGGTCAGAGTGTCAAGAGATGGTCCAGAAGACACAATACTGTTTCAGTGCTGTCCATTATGACGGTGAGCGGGTAGCATCCATAACAGGCCAGTATTCAGCCCGGAATGTGTTGACCAATGGAGCAAGCATTTGGCAGGATGGCAGTGTTTAAGAGCAGAACTGAATGCCGAGAGCCCACTAAATGAAGTACACATTTTTCTGACATTCCATTGGCTTGCACTGAGGCATTGTGTGTAGAAATAAAGACTTATCTGGGAAGTACTAAATTGGCACACAAACAAAGCCTGAATCCCCAGACATCTTGATTTGCTTGTTCTTCCATTTTTAAGTGGAATTAGAGTATATGAGATTCTGCAGGCTGACATATGAATCTGGATGGAGCTGTACATGGAGCTGCTCAACTAACTAAACTCATTTTCAGTGATGATTTTTTTTAGCCAAACTGATTAATCGGCCAAAATTGGCCTTTTATAATGGCTTGGCCGGGTAACAGAAGCATTAGCTCCAATCCACTTCTCTGTATTTCTCCTCTGCTCTAATTTATTTCCTAATCTAGTTTTCTAATAAACCTGACATTGACACTATGAATATTGTTGGTGAGTACATGATGATAAAACTTCCATTTTTGGCAGTGTTTCTGTGCTTGTAATAGTTTGCTGCAATAAAACACAGAAATTAGTTAGATTTTTTTTTCATATTCCCAAAATCAGTGGCTTTTTTGAAAGAGTTTTTGGTTAAATTCCTGAAATAAGATCTGTGGTTAACACAAGCTCCAAAAATTAATGTTCAACATGTTAAAAAAATCATGTTAAACAGGTAAACTCATCTACTTATTAGTCAGCTTCTTGCAAACTATTCTAACTCAGATTTTCCACCTTGTAGATTTTATATAAAGATTGAAAAAGTTTAAGGGACAAGAAGCTTAGGGACAGAAGTCATGCGAATGTTAGCTTTTTGCTTCTGTGCTTCATTTACGCTTTAAAATTAATTAAATTGTGTTCATTTGTGAAGATTATCATGATGAACAAAACGTGTAAGAAGAAAACTTTTGTTGGTCACAGAACTTATTTTCTGCATTTATCAAAAAGTCAATGGAACAATCCTATTGGCTTTTTGTTGAGGAAACCGGGGTGATGCTAACTTAAAGTTTGGCCTACGGGTTGATAACTTCCAGGTTGGACTACAAAAATACATCATCCTTGGAGCACTCTGTACACATCTTTCCATGCTTCTTTGAACTCTTAAGTTCTAAAAAATAGCACATTCAGGACATTGTGGTTCATAGGAACCATTTTCCAAAGGTAAAGGTTCCTGAACAGTTAAGTTTCTCATAGCCGGTGAAATCAAATGAATTTTAACAGCATCACCATATAAAGAATTTATGTGTATGTGCGTTTGTGAAAGTTTGCACTTAGTGTAATTGTGGGAAGTGGGGTTACTGTGAGCTCCATGTGGATAGAGTTTAGTGAATGACTCTGCCAGATCGCCTGTGGTGCTGTTCCCTCTTCAGCCCACTCCATCAGCTGACTCTCATCCACTCTCCCTCTCTCTCATGTCTTTTCCCATTCCAAAATGAAAAGAAAATAGGGGTGTACCATAAATTGCTTGTATGAATGTTACCGCTGTGCAGATTATTCACATTTTACCATAATTGCAGACAGTTGGAAAATGAATAGAAATCTCTCTGTGGTGTGGTGTCCACCCTCTGGCTCTCTCTCCTCCACCCCTTCTCTGGAGCCAGGAGATGAGGAATGGTCTCTTTGGCTGCTGTTGTTTTCGCAGCTCCGCCTGTGAGCTCTGGGGTTCAGTTCAAGCCTCACAGTTATTTTATTACCCCTCTCCTCAAAAACACAAACACTAAACCTCTACTCCCACCCCATAACTCTGATTTATGTCACTACAGCCACCTTGTCCAAAAACTTCCCTGACATTTCCAGGAGACTTTCTGAATCACAGCATTCATGGCTGAGACGAGCTGTCATATAAAGCTGTGATGGGGGCAGACATATTTCCACTGAATACTTTTTGATTTAAATCCATGGCTGACTCATTCTGTTTGGGCGCTCAGTCTTTTTAACTTATTTTAAGGGACAGGTCTGATGCTGCTGCTCTGTTAATGGACTCTGTAATGTGTGTGTGAATCAAACAGAGCCAAACAGTCTCTCATTTAGTACTCAAATCCACAAGAAAACATATATTGTAGTAATATTAATCAGTTCATTGACCAATAGTTATAATTAGTTTGTTTTTATTATTTAACAAAACATACACTACCATTCAACATTTGGGGTTAGTAGAAATGTTTAAATGCTTTTAAAATCTCTTATTCTTACCATTTTTTTAAATCAAAAATACAGTATAACAGTAATATTATACTGTTGAACTCTTAATGATGTTCAAATGATGTTCAATAGAACATCATTTATTTGAAATGGAATTTTATTTGGAACATTATAAATGTCTTTACTGTCACTTTTGATTAATTTACACTGTCCTTGCTTAATAAAAGTAATGTATAAAAAGTAATAAAAAACAGCACCTGTAAGCTATTATCTGACTACAATTGTAGTAAATAGAGTTGTAAGCCTTATTTCACATTCAACAGCATTTTGTGGGACAGTTCTGCACATATCATTTGTCCTAAGAGAGCAGTAATGGATTTCCTGTGGTCCGCATAGAAAGAAATAGTAGTCTACCTTAATAAAAAGGCACAGATGGATAACATACATAAATATTTTGAGACATTTAATTTTCTCAACACTCAGCTAAAACTTTAGTGTTGCACTGCAACTGTTTATCAATGCCATGATCGCATTGAGCAGATAAATGCAAGGCTTTTTCTTTCTCACTTTGGTAGCCACGCCTAATAAACAAAAAAGCAACAAAAGGTGAGATAATACCTGTTCATCGTATTAAATCCATCACATTTTTAGTCTTGGAATAAACCATTATATTCATGTGATGACTGAACTTTTCAAAGTGGCAAAGTTTTAGTGTAATAGACTAAAACTTGGACAGAAATCTCTCAGGTTTCAATAAAAATATTGTTGGGTTTGGGTTTTGAAGAACGAAAATCTTATGGAATTGGAATGACGTGAGAATGAGTAAATGATGAACTAAACCCAAACCTGCTGTTGATGACCTTATCAGCATTCATTGCAAAATTAGTTTTTAGAACCTAATCAGAATCAAAGGGATAATTTGTTTGACCTTTGTCATGTTGTATGACCTCCTCTTCATGTAGGTCAGATGCCTAAAGCAGGACTCTGTCCTGAATGTGTGAACTTTAACCTGTTTGAAGCTCTCGGAGGAGAGTGTGAGAAAATGAGTCGGGTTTAATTGAGCCTCACATGCTTGTCATTGAGGCAGCAGCACGGAGAGGTGAACAAAACCAGGACGGCTCATCTGGGAGACCAGCCAGCGGGAGTGTGGTTAGTGTTCACCGGCCACTACAGGACTACTGTAGGTACTACTATGTGTACTGCTGCCAAATCAGTGCGGAATACTGAAGTTGTGTGTCAGTATTGATTTGAGAGGGCTTCAGTTTATTTGGTGACTCAGTGTTTCCCTACAGAACCAAAGTACATACAGGATTTGGATCTCAATATCACAGTTCTGAGATCAGCTCATATGCTTGACATTATAATCTCATGTCTCATGTTTTTCTGATTCTTCATGATTTATGTGGAAAATAAGACTCATTTTTGTCTCAAATTTGAGGGAAAATATTAAAGCAGTTTTGTTTGGCCATAAAATATTAGGCTGCCAGTCATTAACATTTTATCTGTATTAATCACACTGTTATAAATGCAGTTTCCGAGAAGCAGTAATTTGAGATGGATAGAAGCTGTCCTGACTCTTTTAATGGCGAAGCTGTTTCTTCTGTTTTTGTGCTGCATAGCAAAAAGGATTAGAGTCAGTTACGTAACTCCCCCCAGAGCCTCTCCTCACGCACGGCCGTCTGGAGCAGAATATCTAAATAATGATTTTGGGGTTTATTTATGCTTAATTTACACAGTCCCTTTTGTTTGTTAATACATCTGCCTTCTTTTCATGTTTGATGAGCTAAAATGAGAGAGGGGAGAAGAGAAAGAGGTAGTGATGGGGTATTTATAGAGTATCCTGCTGTGGGCTGGCCGGTCCGTCTCAGTGAAGCATTGCGTTCTGTCAGACCCCATCAGATCTCCATATGGACTCTAGCTCTCTCACATACAATACACACAGAGCACTACAACTACATCACTCCTATTAAGACAATCAGCATTTTTAGTCAAAAACATGTTTTGACTGTTATTTTGTTTTTAAGAAGATAAAACTGTATCCAACTGTAAGATATAACTGTAAACTGTATCCAAAAATTTTAAAATAGTAAACGGACATAAAACATTCAGCATGTAATAATGAACAATATAATTTACAAACATTTGAAATTATTTATTGGTAACACTCAACACATATTCACTATAAGAGTTTTCCTACATTAAACTCCTAATTTGCTACTTATTAATAAGTAAGGTAGTTGTTAAGTTTAGGTATTGGATAGGATTAGGGATATAGAATATGGTCATGCAGAATATGTGCTTTATAAGTACTAATAAACAGCCGATATGTTAATAATAGGCATGTTAATAAGCAACTAGTTAATAATGAGAATTGGTCTTTATAATAAAGTATTACTGAAGACTTTTATGTATTTACTTTTTTATTATTAATTCATGATCCTAATATGTATTTTGCATTTCTTTAATTGTTATTTCTATATTATTATAGTATTGTTTTTTTTTAATTATTATAGTATATATTTTAAATTAGCTTTTATCTAAAAATAGCTTTCATTTTCTTTTTTATAGTTTGTTTTTGGTTATTTTGCTATGTGATTTTGTCATTTTTGTTAGTTTTTAATTTTAAAAATTTTTTTTTTCGTATTTATAATTTATTTTTATTTCAGTTTGAGTAATTTTAGTACTTTTTAATTCTAAGTTTTATTTTATTTTATTTTATTTTTCAGCTTTATTTAAATGAACAAAAATGGTTTTATTCAACAATACCAATAACAATATTGTACTCAAGTTGGATTTTTACTGGAAACCAAGGCATTTTGCTTGGTCGTGTACAGTATGCACTGAATATTTTAGGGTAAATTTCAAAGAAAAAAGCCTTATACAAAAAAAAATCTAAATTGAATAATTGTAATTAAGAGTTATAAATAGTGTTGATAGCTGCATGAAAATATTACTTGAATATAAATATTGCTTTCTGTATACTGTGTCTTAAATACAGTGGTGTGAATAATTAAAAATGATTTGATATTTAATGTGATATAACATGCAAAACACTGAACACTCTCTTTCAGACTTCGTACTGACACTTATATGGCTTGAAACAGCATCAGAATACAAATCTACAAAAATGTAAATGCAAACAAATGTTGTTGCCTTACATTCATACATGCATACAAAGGCTTCCTTATTTAATACAGTAAGCTCCCTTGTTTTATGAATGTGGATAAAAACACAAAACAAAAGCTCTTTATCACTAACTCATTATCCTATAAAAGCGCTAAACATGCAGCCTTGCATATCCTGAGGGAATCCATGATCCCAGAGGGAAAAGATAGCAATATATGCTCCTAGGCCCATCTATTTCTCCTTGTGTTCCTCTTTCTCACCACTTTTGAATTTTTCTGTTGAGTTCAACTAAGTGCTCCAAAGAGTCATTTTTGTTGCTTCACCTGTGCATTCGCTTCATTTCTGATGTATCATGCTGTTTTTTCTTAAGATCGCCTCATATGAAAGTCATGAGGTCATTACTCTTGAGTCTGTGACTATTTTGGATGGCTGCACATCGTTGCATGTTTATACATATGTCAGATCCTGTGTTTGACAGCAGTAACACAACAATGTCATCATAGCTTTGATCTCGCAGAGATCCCCATCTGTTACAGAGATTATGCACTGAGAGAGACAAAGCTGACATCAGTGTTTCATGCATTCAACTGAGCTTCACAATGCATCCTGTATCTCTCTGAAGTTTCATCAGCGGTGCTCCTACATGGACAGCTGTCCTCTAATGCTTACTAGAGCAGTCTGTTTTAACCTTTGACCTCTCAAACACACATACAGAAGCATGCACGTTTTCCTCTTGGCCTGCTCTTTCAGGGAAACTGAAGGCCTCCCTTAGGGCGCTCAGGCAGATGACTTCATTGGCCTTGTTTGTTTTCTGCCCTTGGGGCTGGAGGAGAGGAGAGAGAGAGAGAGAAAGCCGGCTCATCCTGACACTCCAGCACAGGAAACAGTCTAGTCCGGGCTGGAAACAGACGCTGAAAGAGCCCTTTGGAAGCGGCATTCCTCTGCTGTCTGCCTTTACAAACATCTGGTTTCATGTGTGTAAACTACCATCATCCTCTATGCCATCATAACACTGGTAGTGTAGATACCTCCTTTATGTGACAGTTTTCGCATAAGCAAAAAAATGTTGACAAATAGGGCCCATTCACACCACAAACAAAATGTACCGTGAAATGAAACGTATATAAAAGTCTGTTGACACCAAGAATGAAACGAAAAGTCATTTGCATGCTTTACTGCAGGGCTAGTCAACTGGCGGCCCACCAATCATCTTCATCCGGCCCGAGAGAGAAGTACACGCAGGTCGCACATATGCCTTGAATTTTTGTCCACAAGGTGGCAACACTGGCCCGGGCCATCCGAAAAAGAAAAGAAAGAGACGCAACAACAACAATCTACGGAGACCGCAACATCAATAGACGGCAGCGTTGACAAGCGTTTATGAGGGAGATATGAGATATCCACAACTCTAGTTTAACCGAGTATAAAGACAGTGTTATCGGTCATAACTTTTGGCGAGAAATAGCGCAAACACTGGACGAAAATTATTATCAAATGAAGTATAGTTTGAAAGGCTGCGCCTTGTACACATACGCTGAGACGCTTCAGACTCCCAGTAGCGCTTCAACTGACAAAACACACACACAATTATGTCAAAATTCACGGAGTTACCTCATAAGCGTAGTCTTAACTGAGTTACAAAGCCTTGAGGGGGAAAGGGAAGTGGTGTGTGGCCAAGTATGGTGACCCATACTCAGAATTTGTCCTCTGCATTTAACCCATCCAAGTGCATGCACACAGTAGTGAACATACACCCAGAGCAGTGGGCAGCCAATGCTGCGGCGCCCGGGGAGCAGTTGGGGGTTCGGTGCCTTGCTCAAGGGTCTCACCTCAGTCGTGGTATTGAGGGAGAGGAGAGGGTGCTGGTTATTCACTCCCCCCACCTACAATCCCTGCCGGACCTGAGACTCGAACCCATGACCTTCGGGTTACAAGTCCAACTCTCTATCCATTAAGCTATGACTGCCCCGTAAAATGTCTCTTAAATGACCGTAAAGAGTTTGGAGAAAATCGGATGTGTGTCAAATCCGCGTCATGTGTAAATCATGATGTAAATCAAAAAACAAAAGAAAAAGAGACATCACTCCACTGCTCTACACTGTAAAAAAAAAAGTTGAGCCAACTTAAAATTTTAAGGCAACCAGCTTCAGCAGATTTTTGCATTTTCTCAACTTGTTGTTTTAAGTTTATACAACAAAAAGTTGAGAATCTCCTACAAAAATTAGTTGAGAGAACTCAAAAATCTGCTGAAGCTGGTTGCCTTAAAAATTTAAGTTGGCTCAACTTTTTTTTTATTATTTTTTTTTTTTACAGTGTAGTTGCTGATTAACTTTTGTAGCTTGAATAAAAATTAACCAATATAGTTTATGCATATACAATTGATAGTTTATGTGAAGATTGTTTTAAAATCACTTAAATTAAAAGTTGTTGTATATTTCAGAGCCTATTAAATGTTAAAAATAATGGCTTTCAATTATACTGTAATGTTGAATGCTATAATTGATAGGTAAAATTGAGGGAAGATGCATTTAATAGAGACACCAGTAGCAGTATTGGTATCAACTTTTCATTAATAATAGGCTTCTTATGCCATTAAAAACATATTTAAAATATACTATCTTTATGTTGTTTCTACATTAATTTGGAGTTTCAATGTGAAATTATGACAATATAAATATGTGATTAATCATGATTAATTACAGAAAAATATGTGATTATTTTTTTAATTGATTGACAGACAGCACTCTGTTAACCTTTTATAGATCTTGGTGTTGGTAATATTAGTTCATTTTACTGCTGAATATGCATTTCAGTTTAATTTCTAATTTATAAGGCCCCCCAGAAAGAGATTGGGATGGCCCCCTTCAAATTTTCAGTTCGATAATCTGGGTTTCAGTTCTTTTATGCCGAGTGATTGTATGGTTTACATTTTTCGACAAATGGATGTACTTATAGTAGTTGTTTCATTTGTTATTATTATTAGTTAGATAATTCAAGTTGTTATCTGATGATATTGAGATATTGGGTAACACTTTATTTTAGGGTCTCTTAACAAGTTGCTTATTAGCATGTATATTACTAGAATATTAGCCATTTATTAATAGTAATTAAGCACATATTAATGCCTTATTCTACATTCCTAATCCTACCCAATACCTAAACTTAACAACTACCTTACTAACTATTAATAAGCAGCAAATTAGAAATTTATTGAGGGAAAAGTCATAGATAATAGTGAATAAGTGTTCCCTATTCTAAAGTGTTAGCAGATATTGATATAGCATCTTATTGGACAGAGTTTTGTTCACTAGATGAAAAGAGTTTAGTTTGCAGTGTTTTATTTCCAGAATAGGTTCAGAGGAATGCATTGTTTGAACATTCACAGCATGTTTTTGTTAAAAATATCATATGTTTTGATGAAAACATCTAATGTTGATGTTTACCTCAAACATTGAAAAATGATTGTTAATAACACGCACTCATGCAGTCTATTGTTTGTGTTTGTGTTTGACTGAATGTTTGGATTCCACTGTGTTTCTGCATAGTCTACACATGCAGTGTTTTTCATCATGGTCCAATGGCAGTCATTTTTCAGGAGTACGCCCACAGGGACACAGTCAAGGATTTACTGAGGTTACGCGTTATATATTGCTTTTACAGTTATTTAAAAAAAGCTTATCTCTCCCCTCCCCATTGAGTTTGTGGGATAAAATCTGTGTAATGTACTGTAATCTTGTTTCAGTCTTGGCTGATGTACAGTTCCGCTTTCTGATGGGAGGATGTGATGCTTATTTGGCTTTGGAGGCACTTAGATCTAGACTGTGTTATTTAAACGAAGACTAAGGTCACTAAGTGAGAGGTCTGACAGACTGCATTTCAAATAAAATGTCTAATTATAAGATACTTGGCTGCCAAAGCTGCCAAATTGTGGCCATTCCAATCAAATGTCCATTAATATTGTAAATGGAGTCAGTTGGGCGGTTATGAAGTCTTGGAAGACTCATTACAGTGAAAGTGGATTATACAAGGCTCTGATTGTTCAGTTTTGGAAGGCAAAGTTAGAGTAACAAACCCACTGTACAAAGCCCAAACAACTCAGAGCCCAGTTAAGTTCAGCAGTGCTGTCCTGTCTGTTCTTTTACGTTGTGCCCAGACAAATACTGCTCATTTTCTGCTCCAGATGAGAAGTCAAAACAGATGTATGGGTTGAGTCTTTGGCCAATGCCTGCTCTCAGTGTCCTCTCTGATGTGATCTCAAAGCAAACCAGGGGTGATTTTGAAGGGGAAAATGAATGAAAGTGATTTATCATTACATATAGAGTATGAACTTAATGTAATATTGAAATACTGTAATGAATATGCTGCTCTCATCAGTCCCTCTTTTGTTTCTGTGTGACTCGACCTGCAACAACAAATTCTTCACTTCCAGCAAACTGTTGAATAGCAGCACGAATATCAAATCTGAGATCTGTGTAACTGGTCCTTGGTCCTGTTTGCTCACTCTCTCTTCCTTTCAGCAAAATGAGAGAAAGAAGGAATTTAAGAGAGCTGGATGGAGAGAGTGAGTATGGAGAAGCAGATGGAATTTGTGAGAAAATTATCTTAGGTTTATTTGACATGCAGAGATGTTAAGAGAAGCTGCTCCTTTTTAACACTGAGTTTTGTTCCCTGTTGAAGGGAACTGAGGAATTTTTGGAGCAGCTTAGAGGAAAAATCCTCCTAAATTGTGCACTCTTTTTCCACATAATTTTTTTTTATAAAACTTTGTGCTCTCATAATCCATCTTTTAGAGCTGTCAGTATTCTTACAATGAAATTGTTTGGTTCTTATTATCAATTTTACCACAGATAAATACATTACCACTGAACTTTACCTCTGAAATTCTAGTCTCTTGTTCTCAGTTGTGTTCCCTCTTGTGGTCTGAGGCTGAACTGCAATTTTTACTACTATTTTAGAACCTGAATCCCTTTGGAGCGCTAATGAATGGGGAGAGGTGCCGAGTAAATCTAAAAGTACTATTTATGAGAATTTGTACTGAATATTTATATTCTATTACATTTCAAAGGAAAAATAGCATCTGTGAGTCTCAGAGCTTTACATTGTCAAGACACTTGTTTTGATTAAACAAGTGCTTTGCAGGGTTTGTGCAGCAAAGATACTTTAAATGAGAAAAGTCTTTTTTCTTGATTTTTTTTTGCTCTCAAGCTACCTTTTAGTTCTTGAGTACAATTAAATGTGAAAACAATTTTGTTTCAGGCAGAGTTATTAAGTAAAACTAAAGCCAAACCCATAAAACATTTTCGTTACTTAAAATAAAATAAAATAAACTTCAACTGAAATAAAATAAAATATTAAAAAACTTAGACTTACTTATAAAGGCAATATTTCTCATTTTCATCTACGTTAACTTTCATTTAGTTTATCTTTAACTACTAAAATAATTACAATAAAACTGAAATTAAAATTTATTCATATATATTAACATATATATATATATTTTACAAAACACATAAACAAACAAACAAACAAAAAAACCCTAGAACTAAAACAATCAAAACACACAACAAAATGACTGAAACAAACAAATTAAAATAAAAATGGAAATAGAAAAACTAATTCAAAGTATTGACAAAAACTGTAATAGTATCTCAATGATTCTAAAATACCTGATTTCAGGCAAAATTTGATTTGTAGTTAAGTCAAATTTTGATGCTGTACTAATTAGGGCTGCAGCTAACGATTATTTTTATTGTCGACTAATCTATCGATTATTTTTCAATTAATCTATTTATTATTTTCTTATCAGTTGATGAATTCTTTAGTTAAACTATCAATAAATAATAACAGTAACTTCTGCAATGAATCTTTTAATATTTTATTCAAATGTTTTCTCATAATTAATACTTTACAAAAATAAATAATAACAACAAAGAACGAACAATAAATAATAATACAAAAAATAACAATAAAGAAAAATAAGAAAAGAGAGAAAAAGAAAGAAATAATAATAACAATAAATTAATAAAAAATAAAAATGAAAGATAGAAAATAAAAAAAACAAGAAGAGAGAAAAAGAAAAATAACAATAAATAATAAAAAAGAAAGAAAAGAAAACAAGGAAGCAAGAAAGAAATAGGCTAACAATAACAAGAAAGAAAGAAAGAAAGAAAAAGAAAGAAAGAAGGAAATAATTACAGGGCAGTGATACAATCAATAGAAATGCACATTATGGCTGCATTCACAGTTACTGTTTGGGACTGACAGTAGTTACTTACAGGTGAGAGACTTGAAATGTTTTATTTATTCAGCAGATTAAAACATCTGCTTGAATACAAATCTGTATGAATGAACAGCTGAAGTCACAACCGCATTCAGGACACTAGAGCGACAGATTCAGAAATGGCGTCATAACACCGGGAAGTTTTATCACAGCTGACAGTCCATTTTTAAATAAATGAGCCCAGTCGAGGCTTGTCCTATCCATCACACAGTTAAACAACTAACAACGACTTTGTTAGTGAGTGCAGAGAGCGCGTTTGGTGCGCGCGTCTCAGAGCTCGCGCGATCGTGCCCACGGCACTGACAGGAGTTTTGGTGGATCTTAAGATGAACGTGAATCATTTCTCCTTTATGGAAGGGTGGGTGAATTAAACCCGTCATAATTATATAGGTAACTCGATGTCCCGTGGTGTTCCATTCATTCAACGCAGCTTTGAATGCGGTTGTGAATCCTGACAATGTAAAGGCGTCAGTTCGGCTATATATGCGGTTCTGACGGTCGTATAATAATAAAATGCTCTATGAACGCAACTCTATGAAGTGATGTTGCCATACTAGCCTTTACCTTCTGCTCTAGAGTCTTGTTTTGTGTTAAACATGGCAGAAAAACAGTCTTAAGTAGGGATAATTGCAGGCTCGCGCAATGGGCGTGGCTAAAGGTGCGACTCGTCGACGCATTCCATGCTAATCGACGTATTTTCATAATCGACGTAATCGATGACGTCGACGAATCGCTGCAGCGCTAGTACTAATAAAACACAAGCATATTTTATACTCTATAGTATGTCATGATGATTATGTAATATATTGTCAACACTATTTTATTTGTCATATTAATGTTTTCTGTTCTCTTGTGTCCTGTTAGCCATTGTAAATATTTGCCTTGTGTGTATTTGCCTCATGTTTTTTTGTGAAAGTCAGCACTTTAAGATGCATAAATTATAATCACTTAGTGTTCTTCTTGCTGTTACATATTTGATCTGTACCATTCTTTCAAGTGTCTCTTAAAACGCATTGTTCTCTCACAGGGAGAACGTGAGCTTTGTGGGGTTGTTCTAGCTCGAGTGTTGTCTGCCACCAAATCAAACTGAAAAAATCTGAAAATTGAAGCAGCAAATCATCTTTTATGTATGTGTGCTTGCACAATGAACACAGTGGAAACTAGGACAGACAGCGGAGCATTAGGACAACAAAGCTGCTTTTACTTTCCTGGAAAACAATTCTAGACACAAAATAAAGAAAATCTGAGATTTACTGCTTTTACTTATTATGCAGGATATAGGGTTACAATTGCATTACGAATTACTGAGATATTTTTATTCTTGTTGTTTTGAGACTACAAATAGTCCTGAGTGAGCAGAACAGAGAGAAGAGAAATCTCTCAGTTGGTGTTATAAGACTGTTATGTAACACTCTCTCAGGCAGCTGTGTCCTTCATGCTTAAATCGTGGCTGTCTTGGGACTTAATGTGAGGTGTCTCTGCAGTGATCATGTTAAAAATGAAAAGACAGAGACAAAAGACAGAAAAGTACTATGGTGGATGCTTCCATGGTCACACTACTACACGCAGTCCCTTAGGAACTCAAGTATAACTGCAGATGTACAGCAGTGAGAAACAGCGTTTGAAGTTGTCAGGACACTGACACTGAGAGTCATATTAGAGGTTTGTAAGCATCTTAAACACAGAAACGGCAGATGTGCGCTTGAGCGCTGAGCATCACTCACATCAGAGCTGAACACTTGTGTGTCCTTGAGTCGTCTCTGAGATGATTGAAGACGCTGCGTGACTTTGACACCACTGTGCTGCTGTTAGACCCATTACAGCCGCCTAATGACACAGCTGTGGAGATTAACGGCATTAATCAACTGCAGTGGGCTGTTCGGTTACTGACACTGATAATCTAAAGTACGTCTGTAGAAAAGAGTACGGCTTGCTGCTGTCGTAATCTAGAGTTTCAGCTGAGAAATGTAAGCCTTTGAATGTGTGTCTGTGTGTTTCTGGGGGTTTTTTGAGTAGAAAAATACTATATCATTCCTGTGATATCAAAGCTGAATTTTTAGCATCATTACTGCAGTTTTAATAGAGTGGGTGATATGACCAAAATCTTATATCACAATATGAGTAATTTTATTTCAAGGTAACGATATTTATCACAATATCGCTATTTTTGCTTTAAATAAGGGCTTTATGATATCAAATTTTTTTGATACCATAGAATTTTTTTTTTACCAGTGTTAGTATCACAAAAAACTACTACTAGCCTAAATTAAAAAAAAAAAAAACTAAAGCTCAATGAAGACAAGTTAACAGTCAGATATTAAATAAGAATAAGAAACTAATTAAAAGCAATAGGACGAAAAAACGACAGTAGAACAAATAAATAAGAATTGCTACATACATTGTAAAAAGTAATCAAATGTATAAAAACACTGCTTATTCTCCGCTGTGTAAATTAAATATATATATATATATATATTTCTTCTTATTTTAGATACTCACAGCAGTGAGAGATTTTCTCTCTTTTGTTGTTTGATTAACATGAATGACAGGCAGTAGGAATATTAGACTGCTGTCACTTTAAGAGCTGCCCGGGTCTAATATAGTGTTACACTTGTTTTCTTTCTCAGCTGTTTGGTTTCACTTAACACTTGATGAGCATTCTGACACATACAGTGTGTGGATTTAACCATTCAAGGCCTATTAAGCGGCATCTTCAGGTGCGCATGCGGCACGCCTCTCTGAAGCACTCATAAACTCCCTGAGAAGCGCTCAGAAACAGCGTTTCTACGGCTTAATTAAAATCACTTGTTTTTAAACCGCAATGCTTAAAAACGTGTGCAAACAGTACGTTTCGTGAACACGTAGCACAGTAACATCACGTGAGCGTGTAACCGCGATAGAGACGATAGTCGAAAATCTTTACTGGTTATCATGTCTACCGGTATATCACCCACCCCCAGAAATCATTCTAATATGCTGATTTGCTGCTCAAGAAACATTTATTATTATTATTATTAAAGTTAAAAACAGTTGTGCTGCTTAATATTTTAGTGGAAACCACATATATGAGAAACCATATATAGGACAAGACAGTAAAGAGTATTGACAGGAAGCATTGAACTCGGGCTGCCCAAAGCTGTGTTCGGAAGAGGGTTCTTGTGAAAGGACTTTGAGAAGAGGTCTTGATTAGAGATAGGAGGATACAGACAGGAGACAAAGCAGGTGAATTGGAATGGGTTCAGACACTTTTAAGCCTATGAAAGCATCCTGTCTCTGAACCAAATTGCAAGGCTGCAGTCAGAGGTCAGCAAATGTGGCTCAGTTGTTAGTTTTATGAAAATTAAAACGCTAATACCATCCCAAAGCTCAGAAGTAGTGCGAGTTGGACAGTAATCCGATTCTCCGTGACAGAAATAAAAAACAGCACAAATCCACAGTTGAGTTTTTCCTCATACCTGAAATAGGTTCTATGTTCGGTCTTTCTCTTACTAGGGAATATAAACATTTTCCACCCACATACCTTGCTTAAAATGATTCTGTTTTGCATTCTTTTCTAATTTAATAATATATTATATTTTACGGTAATAATAAATGAATAATTCTCTTTTGGACCCCTGCTTTATGTCATATTTTCCTATATACTACACTGTCGTTCAAAAGTTTAGGGTCAGTATGTATGTATGTATGTAGGTATTTATTTATTTGTTTGTTTGTGTTTGGTTAAGAAAATAATATCTCATTCAGCAAGGATGAAAAAAAATATCCACAGAAATATTAATTAGTACAACAGTTTCTTGAGAGGCAAATCAGCATATTAGACTAATTTATGAAGGATCATGTGACACTAATGGAGTAATGATGCTGAAAATTCAGCTTTGTATCACAGGAATAAATTACATTTTAAAATATTTTAAAATAGAATATAGTTATTTTAAATTATAATATTTCACAGTATTACTTTTTACTGTATTCAACTGCTATTTTATCCAATAACTGAAGCAAGTTTTATATCTAGTGGCAGTCTGGACTCATTAGAGTTCATAATCCTCAGATCAGCATTAATTGAGGCCAGTCTGTGACCCCAGGCCTCGTCTCTCCATGTGGAGGTGCCCCATAACCCCTCACAGCTCCCAGTCCATGAATTAAGAGGTCAAAGCGAGTCAGTCAGCGTCTGTGTTGTGGTGCACGGCTGGCATTGTATTGTCCTGCTGTGTATCCTTACGCGTGGTTCTCAAGGATGGGAAAATGATGGGAGAGATGGAGCTGTGTCCGAGCCTGGAAGGAGGGATGAAGGGGTCAGAGAGGAGGTGGTGGTGGAGGAGAGAAGTGGATTGATGCTGCTTCGTCCTCGAGTCCCTGACGCTTGGCCCTCGCCATCTGTCACCCTGCAGGCTCTCTCTCTTTCTCGCTGGGCCCAGAATGGGTCAGATACACATTTACCACATCTAACAGTACATTTGCCTACGGGAGCAGGTGAGGAACAGCCAGACACTGTAAGGTTAATGGGGAGAATGTAAAGAGGATAGTTCACCCACAATTGAAAGTTGTCATCATTTACAGACCTCGCATAATTTTCTTTGCATAGAACTCACAAGTTCTCTACAGCAGCAAAATTTCCACTTTTTACACATAATGAAAGTGGATGGCAACCAGTAGCTCTCAAGCTCCAAAAAGGAAAAAAAGCCACTATTCAAATATACCATCTGCTATTTGCGATACGTTAACAGTATTTGCATGCAGCAGGAAATGTAGCAAACTCATATTCAGTACAGAAAAAAGGGAGATCTGTATCTTGAATGTGCTAGAAAAACTAGGGCAGAAGGCAAGATTTTTAGTGAATAATATTTTAGATTTCATTCTTTGCAGTGGAAAACAAATGGTGAATTAGACAGATGAGTTGGAATTTAGTGCACAAGTTATTTTACTTTTGTTTTACGTTTGTCTTTTTTGGAGCTTGACAGCTTTTTGAAAAGATGAAAAGATTTTAGCATACTAAGAGAATTTGTTACAAAAATAGTATACTGTATTTAAGTGTGGACTAAATGTAATGTTTTCAGACACTTAACTGTTTGTTAATGGAAATTAAATGAAAACGTAATTTAATTTAAATTTATTTTAATTGCAATTATTTGAACTTAGTGCTTTTTTGACCCAGTTAAATCGAACTTAAGGACATCTTTATATGTAATTTCTTTATTCTTATCTTCGAAATATGATTAGTGTCTTGCTGAATGTACTCATAAGCATTTATGGTTAACTGAAATACACTTTAATGTAATTTCTTTTGAAACTTGTATGTGAAATATTTATATATATATTTGTAATTTTTGTGCATTTGTAATGATAAGCTTGCACTTTAATACATTTAAAATATATTATCTTTAAATGTAATATTGAATAACACACTAGAGTTAAAACTATAATCAAGTACTTTACATGTGCTGTAGTCACATCAAAATAAATGCATTTCTTTAAAGCATAACAAAAGAAGATTAAAATGATTATTTAAAATGTACTTTTAATCTGATATTATTACAAAGAAACATGAAAGTTACTTGCTGCAAGTCTTATTTTATTTAATTCATATTGATCTGCAAGTACAGGTTTTGGAAAATATACTTTTAAGACTTGCTCTTTTTCACAGGGATTGAGCACCATGGCACAATGTCACCACTGCACCACAGCTGACCTTTGTTAAACCGTCTCCTGTCAGTCACATCCTCTGCATCTTGTATCAATTCAGGAAGTAATTTTATTGCGCTTTTATTGTCAAGAACTAGAGCCTGTTTTTCAGACGGAAATGAATCTGCTTGAACGATAGTAGAGCAACTTGACACCAAAGAGCTGGTCCAATTAACAGGCATACATTTATCTCCGACAGGCCATTTGAGGTCATGGCAAAATCAATGGGCCATATTCTATCAGTTTGCAGACATGGCTCAGTGATTAATTACTGCACAATGTGTTTATGTTTCTGTGTGGCCGATAAGAGAGCAGGAGCATATGAGTCAGAATGACAGTTATTTAAGAATCCATTATACATAATAGTGTGCTGTACAGAAAAATTTCAGTAGCATGACAGTGCTTCAGCTGTTTTCAAAAGTTTGTATTGCGCACACAAATAATCAAACACACTCTCCTCAACTGTTCTCTCTCATGATGTGTTTAGGTCTTATTTTGTTATAGCAAAATATTTAGTTATCGAAGTTATTCATATACTGTTTTAAAGTTTTTAAATAGTGGTTATATGCTACAGTTCAAAAGTTTGGGGTCAGTATGTTTTTTTTTTATACTTTTAGTCAGCAAGGTTGCATTAAATTGATTAAATGACACATTAAATATAATGTTACTAAAGATCTTTATCTCTATTGCAAACATACTGTTATTTTGAACTTTCTATTCATCGGAGAATCCTGAAAAAAATATATCACCGTTTCCACAAAATTATTAAGCAGCACAATAGTTTTCAACACTGATAATAAGAAGAAATGTTTCTTGAGCAGCAAATCAGCATATTAGAATGATTTCTGAAGGATCATGTGACACTGAAGACTGAAGTAATGATGCTGAAAATTCAGCTTTGCATCACAGGAACAAATTTTTACTGTATTTTTAATCAAATAATGCCACCAGTTAGCATAAGAGACTTATTTTAAACATGATTTGTAAATATAATCTTATAGTTATATATTTAATCTATATAAGCAAGAGTATTAATTATCAGTACAGCTGTAAGTCCACAGTTGTTTCATATATTTCTTATAATATTGCCCCTTTAGTTCCTTCAGTATAGTTAGCTACTTTTGTTAGTAGCTTGTAATGTAGCTAACAAATTTCATGTAACTTGGAAAGCTGCGTTCTAAAAATAGTTTCCACACCAGTGTTCTTTTTGTTGGGTTTAACTGTCTTAGACCTCCATTCACCCCCTTTATTTTCCCAGTCGTTCCCCCTTTCTGTGAAGCAGACAGGCTCAGGCACGTGTGATCCACCGTTTCCCCTCTCCTCTTCACGTGTCTCGTAGTTGAATGTATGTGTGTGTTAGTGTGTGTTTGTGCATGGCTGGCAGCCCATGTAGATGTGACCCACTTTAGCAGGGGTAGCACGCACTAGATGAGACTGTCGATAACTGAAGAGAAGAGATAACCAAAGACACATTCCTCTCTAATCTCCACTTCATTCTTCACTGGTTTTATTAAAACCAGAGTAAACAGTAACTAGCATTCCTGCCTAAGTGTATAAGGGTAGAGAGAGGACAGTCCCTGCAGATTCAACCATAGAGGACTATGGGTAAACCCAGTGGTGATATCTCATATCCCTCTGTGCAGTTATGAGCAGGTATTGCGCAGTTGTAGTTTTTTATTTATTTTATACATGAGTGTGGAGCAGGTTTGAGTTTGTACACTGGAATACTATATGGATATGGTGTGGTATGGTATATAGATATGGTAAACCATTCAAAAGTTTGGGGTTGGGAAAAACTTTTAACATGAAAGAAGTTTTAACAAGGCTGTATTTATTTAATCAAAAATAGAGTAAAAGCAGTAATATTGTGAAATATTATTTCAAATTAAAATAACTTTTATATTTTAATATATTTTAAAATGTAATTTATTCCTGTGATGCAAAGCTGAATTTTTCAGCATTACTCCAGTCTTCAGTGTCACATGATCCTTCAGAAATCATTCTTTTATATTCTGATTTGCTGCTGAGGAAACATTTTTTTATTTGTGTGAACCATGATATTTTTTTCAGGATTTTTGGAATATAAAGTTCAAAAGAGCATCATTTATTTAAATGTATTTTTTTATATATATATATTATTTAAATGTGTCTTTACTGTCACTTTTGGTCAATTTAATGCTTACTTCCTGAATAAAGTACTGATTTCTTTCAAAAACAGCAACAAAAAAGATCTGTAAAGTAAAAGTAGTGTACCCTAGTCTTTCAGATTTTGCACACTTAAAAAACATTACATTAGACTTTTTGTTTCATTTATACACTTGCATTATGGACATGGCAGAGCAGAAACACTCTGTGCATAGATGTTTGTCTCATATGATACAACACACTGAAACTCATTTCTTCCAAATTCATTTACATCCAAATTCAGGATGTCTAAAAAGTCCTGAGTCAAAATGGCTATGTTTAATATTAGTTATTATGGTTTCTCACACAGAGGTAGTGTTGGTTGGTATCCAGTGGGGGGCAGTGTGCTCTTCCACTCCTCTCAGATATAACATGTACTGAGCAGATATTTCAGTTTGAGCAACTTGAAACTTTCACAGATTATACCGTACCTGACAAAATGCAATCTCTTCTGACTTTATGTCCACTGAAACCCATGTGAACTCACTGTCTGACTGCCAAATACAAAGAATGAAAAACTACTGGCCCCTCAGAAAGCCATGACCTTATCATGCTTTCATGGTAACATAATAACAGGCTTTTCACCTTGACACCCTGCAACTAATACTCCATAGCAGGTGTGTGACGTACAGTATGCATACTTGAACTCAGTCGTATCGCTTGTAGAGATGAACAGATGGTAGAGGCTCTCTAGATGTTCTCTAATACTTTATTATTGTTTTTATTAGACGTATGGAACTTTTTAATAGTAATTATGCATTTTCCCTCAGCTTTCCTCTGATGAATGTGTTTTGCATGCTCCAGAACTTCACCTGACCCTGTGTATGTGTGTGTATCCTTGCAGGAGTGTGTGTGAGCGGACGTGGACGCGGCTGTGGGACTCTGGGGATGTGTGAAGTCTCCATCCGTCCTGGATCTCTGCAGCTTTTTAGGAGCTGCTCTCTGGGCCTTTGTGCAAGGTAAGACAAAAGTATGTCTCTCTTTCCTTGCTGTCAGTTCTGGAGAAACAGACATGACACATGGAATTGATTTCCATCATTCATTTAGCCCAGCCATACAGAACAAGCAGGCTTTAATGGACCCTGCCATCAGTGTCATAACTTTTACCTCTCACCGTGTTCGTTTTAATTAGGCTCAGTTAATTAAAGACACTAAAAGCTAATGATCTGTAAAGCATGATGAAAATGCACTCAGAGTTGCCTTGGATCAGGGCGAAGGATCTGAAAAGGTAAGGGAATGCATTATAAATCTTATCACCCTTCTCATGAATATTAATTAGGTGATGTAACATTTGACAGTAGTCACACAGGGTAGCCCCGCCCATACTAACATCTCCATGGAACACAGTACAGCTCTTCATGTATATTCAATATATTCATGTTTATTAAACATCAAACATGGATGAGGACTGATTGTGGAAGGTAAGAAACATATTTTGACAGATTCCACAGTGAAAACCATAAAAAGCATGTTGTTTGGAGAGGTGTCAAGAAAGTTATGAAAATATAAGGTATATGTTTAGCAAGTATGAACCCCTGCGCATGACATGCAGAGAAAAAAGTCCAAGATATCATGGCCACAAATTAAGAATTTGTTTCTGTGACCTATTGATTTGTTTGATTATTTTATTGTAGCCTTGTTGTACTAACTTGCTTCCTCATTTTAGTTAATTATTTGTGTCATCGATTAAACAAAATTAAAATAAGGGAACAAAGTAGTACAACTTAGCGAATTAGTATACTCTTTTTATATAATTGTGTCAATATTTAACTAAATTAATGTCAGGGAACAAATTAGTGCATTGTGTGAATTAATACAATTTGTTCCCTTGTTTTAGCTCAGTCATGGCCATGATTAGCTAAATTAAATCAGGGGAATAAATTAGTACAACATGGCCATGATTTAACTAAAACACAAGGGAACAAATTAGTCAAATGTGGCCACAAAAAGTGCTAAAAAGAGAACAAACTGTTGGCACCAATGGTCTCTAAGATCTAGGTTTAGCTGTGCAGTGACGGAAGTGAAACAAGGCTTTTCAGAACTTTGAATCAAGTGAACCAATTCCTTAGCAAAATGATTCACTTGAAGTTCTCAAGTTTGTAACATAATTAATTTAACAATTCTTCTCCCCCGAGTTACCGTCTTTCAACATTTTGGAGAGTACCACAACGCATGCACGCACTTTCCCCTGAACGTAAACAACGCTGATTTTTGTTTTCTTTGCGCACAAAGTATTCTCGTAGCTTCGCAAAATTGAAGTTGAGCCACTGATGTCACATGGACTGTTTTACTGATGTCCTTACTACGTTTCTGTCTATATGCATGGTCAGAGAGCTCTCAGATTTCATCAAAAATATCTTAATTTGTGTTCCGAAGATGAACGAAGGGTTTGGAACGACATGAGGGTGAGTAATTAATGACAGAATTTTCATTTTTGGGTGAACTATCCCTTTCATTTTGATATGTGCTCTGAATCACTGATTAGAAGCAAATGATTCGTAAACAGACTGAAGCTTCGCAAAGTGGTGTTTCGAACACAGCCGTCACTAGTGTTTTGGTTCATGGTTCTTGTTGCGCAGCTTTTCAGTATATACAGATGAATTAAATGTTAAAATCTTGCCAGGTGACACCTGGTTAGGAAACAGCAAAACCACTGAAAAAGTGAGCGACTGCTTTAAATCTGTTGAAACTCAACTGACTAAGATAAACAGAATAATCTGCAAAAATTGTGTTGATGTCAATTTTACAGGCGTCAGCAGAGTTGTACTCAGTGGGAACAAGCATTTCCTCGCTGTCACAGCTGATTATCGCTTCTGCGGGAGCCTGGACATTGATTAATGGCGTGAATATGTGTCTGGCTGAGTTTTTACCCCACAGGGAAATTTCAATAAAGGTCCCATCCAGCACTTTGAAGTGTATTTTGTACGGGGGTCAGGTTCATGATGGATGACTAGTGCCGAGCGTGACAGTGGCATGGATACTGGCCGAGCGGAGTCTAGGTGGTAGGGGCTGTAAGGGTCAGAGGGCAGGGTCTGGAGGATGGGAATTATTATTCACAAGAGATTTTTGAACATGGCACTATAATAATACCATGTTTTTGATGCACTACCATGGTTGTGGTGAAATCACAACCAGAAGAGTGTATTTTCCATGAGAGTGCACTTCTTCAGATTACAGATTTGGCCCCTTTGGCTCCACTCATCTGGTTAGTATGCAGTTTTTCGCACATGACTGGCAATTCTTCAGGACTTTGTGTTTCGTGTGTGTGTGTGTGTGTGTGTGTGTGTGTGTGGTCTAAGCAGCTGCTCCGCCCCTGCAGCTCTCAATCTATGCTCACACTCGTCTTAGCAGCTGTCTGTTTCCTTCAGGAGACCGACCTCTTTTCCCCTCTGCGGTAGAAATGGCATCAGAGGCTTAATTACTGACCAGACTTTGTGTTTTTAATGGATTATATTTTATAAGAATATTTCCAGAGATACACGAATGGTTTCTTATTGGTATGAGGGAGAATAAATGATATGAACATACAGTATAAAAAATATTTATTTATTTAGCTTATGAAACCTCTTGATTTTAGAGCCAGTAAGAATACAATAAAAGCCAAAAAATACAATAACTAATTTATAATACAGTAAAAGTAATAATGTGAAATATTATTAAAGTTTAAAATAACTGTTGTCTATTTTGAATATATTTTAAAATGTTTCTGAATTTTCAGCAGTCATAACTCCAGTCTTCAGTGTCACATGATCCTTCAGAAATCATTATAATATGCTGACTCGCTGACCAAGAATCATTTCTTATTAATATCAGTGTTGAAATTTTTTATCTGTGTAATATTCTTCTTGAAACCATGATTCTTTGATTAATAGAAAGCTTTCGTAATATTAAAAGCCACTTTTGATCAACTTAATGCATTTTTGCTGAGTAAAAGTATAGTAATAATATCTTTCAAACAATTGTCAAGATTTTGTAAAATATTTCATGTAATTTTTGGGTGAAATGTTACATGGACATGTTTGCCAGAGATATTCTCATACAATCAATGTGTGTTTCATCAAACCATGTCATTCTCATGGTATTTTACAGTGGGAGACGCTGCTGTGTTGGCAGTGCTGGTCTGACCCTCCCTACATGCCAGTGGAACATAAACAGCGAGCATGCTGGGAGTTAATGGGAAATGAATGAAAAGACAGGCAGAGTAAAGAGTCTCTGACACATTGCCTGCTCCCACCTCTCTCCTGCTAAGATTTACTGAGAGAGCGGAGGGCAGGCCTGAGATTTGAGTGTGCACAGCTTAAAAGACGCCACGCGTTACCCCCTTTTCCTCTGTCCTATAAAACCAGAGCAGTGATATTGTGCCCCTCAGTGATTTGTAACCTTTTTCCTGAATGACTCGAGAGGCTTCAGATGTCTAACTGCCCTCTGCCTTCCCCCGCTCTCTCTTTCTCTTAGTCTCTCTCTCTCTCTCTCTCTCTCTCCATAGACTGATGAATCACTTTTGTTTAGTTATGGGAAATAACTGTCTGTGTAAAATATCTTTCAGTGCTTATGTTAGCAGCTCTCCCATAGCAAAGATGACTAACTCTGCAATAGACAATCTCTAGCTGTTGTATTCTTTTGAAGAAATCTATTATTCTTTCCATACACTGTTAAAGTGTGCTGAGGCATGTCAACTCTATGCTGGCATTGACTCACCGCACTGAACTGATCAGCAGATGAAAGCCTGTGACTCTCTGCTAAAATGTTTTCATGATTTGAAGACATTATCTCATTTGTCAGTGTGACCTTTGCTAATTGTGATGCTATGTTTGGTGTTTCCACCAGAGGTCATGTCATGACTGAGACCACAAACTCATGAACTATTTTAAAACCCTGGTCTTTCGACCTTTGACCTCACTTGACCCTTTACACCCATAAAACAGCATTGGCAGCTCTTGGGTTTTACAGCCGGTGTCAGGAACAGGTGTGTTTCTGATATCTGTCTTGATATTTATCCCCTTATTTAATTTTCTTTGACAGTAGTGTCCAAAATAAAATAATGCTCAGAGGTTACTCTTTCATCACTAAGGAAACTTAATAGAGTTCTTAGTTAAGTATAATTTAAATATCAACTTTGTGTAATAATAAAACATTATAATTATAAGGATGATAATAATGCATACACTATTATTCTTATAAATAAAATAAAAAGTAATGTTTTCCATTTTATTATTAACAACAACAAAAACACTACTACTACTACTACTACTACTACTACTAATAATAATAATTATTATTATTATTATTATTTTATAATTATTATTTTCTTTTAGATTTTGATGAATAAATATTTGAGTTCATATTTTATAAATATGATTTAGGGATAATAATAATAATAATAATAATTACAACAACAACATGTATAAAGTTTAAAATAATGTTTAGTATTATTTAAATATTATTATCTATACAACAACAATAATAATAATAATAATAATAATAATAACTTTATTTTTATTATTATATCCTTTCCAGAAGGTTTTTTGAAATCTTTGAATTTTGACTAGATTTTGGAAAATCCGAACACATTTTGTGAACTCTACATGATTAATGAGCTGAAAAGAATCTCTGCTTGCTCTGTTTTTAATCACATTGTCTGTTTAATCTCAAGAAACATTGAGATATTCAGGAATTCATATTTGTAATTTTGTAAGTTTTGGATGTTTTTTCCCAATTATTGGTGTGCCATCAGCCAGTGAGTGTTGTGATGATGGATACCAGATATTACACACTTCTTTGGTATTAGTCCTAAGCCTTGTTTTCTGTCTTTTCACATGTGTTGTAGAACTGACGTCCACTCATGGGGGATTCTAAGAATAGAAACTCTCTGAAAATGAAAAAATAGTCAGCTTTCCAAATACCCTGTAAACTCTTAGTGCATTTTTCATTTTCCGCACACTGAGTAGAAGGGTAGAGGTACATCATGCCCATATGTCCTCCACTCCACGCCCAAGCTCCTCTCAACATCACCTCAGTGGTCTTATTGCTTTTCCATGGCAGGGAGCAGAGCAGTAAAAGTAGATTGGTTTGCAGTGCTCAGACCTGCTGGCAGCTTCACACATACAGTTTCATTACACACCATTCATTACAGCAGCTCAGACCAGGGCTCTGTATACGTTTATGAAGTCTGCTTGTGTGTCTATGTGACATTTCTGGCACTGTAAGTGTTGATGTACTGTATGAATGTGTGTTTCTGTCACTGATAGTGTGTGTGGAGAGTGTATGGGATGTGTTATGACAGCAGATGTGTTTGGCATAAGCTCAGTGCTTTGTGATGGAGGTCTGTGATCCTGGGGGGTCTGAGCTCAGGGCTAGAGGTGTATATACACAATCCCAGATTTGATGTCCTTCTCTGAACCCATGATTTTGTTATGTAATCTGCCTCCAGTAGAAAGTTAATCAAAGATTAGTCTGCATTCCACACTGCAATCTTTGATCATGTAGATGGTGAAACATGTTTTCCTTCTGCTTGGAGTTGATTTTGTCGGCATGCTCCTCTCATGCCCCTCAGGGCTGAAGAGGAAAGATTCATGGGCATCATGCACTGATCCAACATACATTTTGTGATTTGTTCCTCATTAGAAGGCCCTAAATTCAATGCAGATTTTTTAAAACATTTTTATGCTCATTTAAAGGGCAAAATTTGTAGGATTACTGTATGTAAAAAGTGAACATGAAACTTAATATTTTTGAAAGAAGTCTCTTCTACTATTACAGCAATATTGTGAAATATTCTTGCCATTTAAAGTGACTGCTTTCTATTGCAATATATTTTAAATGTAATTAATTCCTGTGATGGCGAAGCTAAATATTCAGCATCATTACTCCAGTCTTTAGTGCCACATGATCAGAAATCATTCTAATGTGCTGCTTTGCTGCTCAAGAAACATTTCTTATTATTATCAATGTTGAAAACAGTTGTTCTGCATTAATATTTGTGTAGAAAGAACAGCGTTTATTTGACAGAAATCTTTTGTAACATTATACATGTTATTACTGTCACTTTTGTTCAATTTAATGCATCCTTGCTGAATCAAAGTGCTAATTTCTTTCAAAAAAAAAAAAAAAGTGTATATTCAGACAAACATGCTGATTTTTGGGGATGAAATCCACTGATTAATGGGGAAAGTCAACTTGAAACGTCATCTGCAACCCATTTTACTTCCTTAATGTGACATATTTTAGATTATACAGCAAGAAAAAATGCTGGGCAGGTTTTTATACTTAGAAAATTTGATGTGCTCGTGAAATGTGGTTTAAGTGTGTCAAGTGGGTGGAGGGGATGAGTTAAAAAAGTGACGCCAAGGTTTGAGACCAAGCATGTTAATACATTCTTATCAAAGATTACAAAGACTTTTTTAGGAATAAAATCCACTGATGAATCATGTCTAATGAGTGCTTTTAGACAATAAACAGTTTCATGTTGACTTTAAACATCATAAAGTGTGTTAAAACAGAGCTGTTTTATTGGCAACTGAAAACATAATCAAACTGAACTAAATATTTATTAAATGAACACGCAAAGGGTGTGGAATATGTCAAATTTTCTGGCGATGTGCACCTGAATCTGTAGATTTCAGTCGAGTTCTGCTCATTTCAGCGATGAAACTCTCAGACCCCCCGCACAAGTCCAGTCTGCCACTCAACAGTTGTCTCTCTCTCGCTCTCTCTCTCGCTCTCGCTCTCGCTGTCTCTCTCTCTCTCTCAGTAGATGAGGGGTCAAGTGTTTTTTTGGAGGTCTTGAGGACCTCTCATTTTGTGTGTGTCCATCTGCATGTGTGTGTACATGCTTGATCAAATCAGTGTGTGTGTGTGTGTGTGTGCGTGTGTGTGCGTGTGTCTGTGTCTGTGTGTGTGTGTGTGCGTGTGTCTGTGTGTGTGGGGGGGGGGTGGGTGGGTGTTGGGATGGAAAGGGGGATTAGGTTC
>JAFVLL020036361.1:0-84975 GCA_021397915.2 Tor tambroides | reverse complement strand
GTTGTGCTTTCTACAGACGTGGTGCCAAGGGTAGTAGTTTCTGTAGAAGTTGTGCCCAAGGTTGTACTTGCTACATAAGTGGTGCCAAGGGTAGTAGTTTCTGTAGAAGTTGTGCCCAGGGTTGTGCTTTCTACAGACATGGTGCCAAGAGTAGTAGTTTCGGTAGAGGTAGTTCCAATGGTAGTAGTTTCTGCAGAAGTTGTGCCCAGGGTTGTATTTTCTACAGACATGGTTCCAAGGGTAGCAGTTTTGGCAGAAGTTGTGCCAAGGGTAGCAGTTGTGCTCAGGGTTGTGCTTTCTACAGAAGTGGTGCCAAGGGTCGTAGTTTCTGCAGACGTGGTTCTAAGGGAAGTAGTTTCGGCAGAAGTAGTTCCAAGAGTAGTAGTTTCAGCAGAAGTTGTGCGCAGGGTTGTACTTTCTACAAACGTAGTTCCAGGGGTAGTAGTTTTGGCAGAAGTAGTGCCAAGCGTAGTAGTTTCTGTAGCAGTTTTTTCCAGGGTTGTACTTTCTACAGACATGGTTCCAAGGGTAATAGTTTTGGCAGAAGTTGTGCCAAGGGTAGTAGTTTCTGTGGCGGTTGTGCCCAGGGTTGTACTTTCTACAGACCTGGTGTCATGGGTAGTAGATTTAGCAGAAGTGGTGCCAAGTGTTGTAGTTTCTAAAGAAGTTTTGCCCAGGGTTGTGCTTTGTACTGAAGTGGAAGTTTCTACAGAAGTGGTGCCCAGGGTTGTGCTTTCTACAGAACTAGTAGCATTTTCTGCAGAAGTTGTGCCGAGGGTAGTAGTTTTTACAGAACTTGTGCCCAGAGTTGTACCTGCTGCAGAAGTGGTGCTAAGGGTGGTAGTTTCAGCAGAATTTGTGCGCAGGGTTGTACTTTCTACAGATGTGGTTCCAAGGGTAATAGTTTTGGCAGAAGTTGTACCCAGGGTTGTGGTTTGTACCGACGTTGAAGAAGTTTCAACAGAAGTGGTGACATGGGCAGTAGTTTCGGCAGAAGTTGTGCCAAGGGTAGAAGTTGTGCTCAGGGTTGTGCTTTCTACAGACATGGTTCCAAGGGTAGTAGTTTCTACAGAAGTGGTGCCAAGGGTCGTAGTTTCTGAAGACGTGGTTCTAAGGGAAGCAGTTCCTGCAGAAGTTGTGCTCAGGGTTGTAATTTCAACAGACGTTGTACCAAGGGTAGTAGTTTCTGCAGAACTTGTGACCTGGGTTGTACTTGATGCAGAAGTGGTACCAAGGGTAGTAGATTCGGCATAAGTGGTGCCTAGGGTAGTAGTTTCAGCTGAAGTTGTGACCTGGGTTGTGCTTTCTGCAGAAGCTGTAGTAGTTTCTGCAGAAGTTGTGCCCAGGGTCATAGTTACTGCAGACGCTGTGCCCAGGGTTGTACTTTTTACAGAAGTAGTTTCTGAAGAAGTTGTGACCAGGCTTGTGCTTTCTACAGAAGGGGTGACAGGTGAGGTACTTGCTGAAGAAGTTCTCTCAAGGGTAGAAGTTTCTGTTGAAGTTGTACCAAGTGAAGTAATTTCTACAGATGTGGTTCCAAGTGTAGTAATTTCTGTAAAAGAGGTAGTTTGAGCCACTGAGGTTGTTTTTTCAGCAGTTGTGATTACTGGTGTGGATGCTTCCAATACTATTCCTGTTGAACTAGCTAAGGATGTATTTTCAGTAGAATTTTCAATAAGGGTAGTTGTTTCTTCAGCAGTGGTGGCAAGGGTAGTTGTCTCTGCAGAAGTGGTAGTTTGAGTCATTGTGATTTCTTCAGCATATGTTACGGCACGTGTAGGCTCAGGTGAGATTGTTTCTCCAACAGATGTCATTACATTTGTGGATGTTTCTAAAATATTTACTGTTGAACTAACGGAGAGGGTTATTTCAGCAGTAGTAGTTCCCGGATAAGTAGTTCCTATGGATGCGGTGCCTGGAAAAGTAGTTTCGGCAGAAGTAGTTTGAGCTATTGTGGTTCCAGCAGCAGATGTTAAATCAGGCATAGTTTCAGGTAAGGTTGTTGCTCCAGCAGTTGTCATAACAGGTGTGTTTGTTTTCAATACAATATCTGTTGAGCTAACTGGGAGAGTTGTTTCTGCAGAACTTAAAGGAGTCAATGGGATATCTGAGAAACCCCATTCATAGTCAAGTCTTGTGCTTTTCAATGTAGTATGGTCTGTTTGTGTGGGAGTGCTTGATGAAAGTGTTCTTTGGGTAGTTTTAAGAGTTTTTTCAAATTCCCTATAAGGAATAGTGGGTTTGACGTCAAAGTCAGAGAGATCAAAATCTGTCCAAAACTCTACATCAGCATCAAAAACAGGAGTTGCAGTTTTGGTGATCCTGTCTGGTTGTGAGGCTGCACTTGAGGCTAATGCTGTTTTGGTTGTACCAAGAGTTATATCTTGTGGCCTGAAGGGATCTGTGTTTGTCCATGAAGTGGGGTGTGGATATACAGGTGTGCTGGATGGAAGTGTCCTTTGGGTAGTTCTGGGGGTTTCTTCAAATTCCCTATAAGGAATAGTGGGTTTGACAAAGTCAGAGAGATCAAAATCTGTCCAAAACTCTACATCAGCATCAAAAACAGGAGTTGCAGTTTTGGTGATTCTGCTTGACTGTGTAGCAGCACTTGAGGTTTCTGCTTTCTGGGTTGTACCAAGAGTTATCTCAGGTGGCCTGAAGGGATTTGTGTTTGTCCATGTAGTGGAGTCTAGAAATGTAGATGTGCCAGATGGAAGTATCCTTTGGGTCGTTTTAGGTGTTTTTTCAAATTCCCCACAAGGAACAGTGGGTTTTACATCAGAGTCCAAAAGACCAAAATCTGCTCCAACAGTATCAGATTTGGCAATTTTGTTTGGCTGTCTACCTGTGCTTGGTGGCATTTCCACTGTCTGAGCTGTATCAAGAGTTAGCTTAAGTGGCTTGAAGGAAACAGTGGAGTTGACATTGTCTTCCCACGAATCAAAATAACCAAAATTGAAATCTAGACCTTCATCTAATCTTGCATCAGGTGGACCGTCAAACGGTCCAGCAGAGACAATACTAGGAACACTGGACTCTGAAGAACCAGAGATTCGAGGAGGGATGATAGTTTGTAAGGGGGCAGATATTATTGCCACCTCTGGTTTAAAGGGAACTGTCGGTATTGAATCATATTCCACAAACAAATCAAACGGGTCTTCTCTTCGTTTTCTGATGTCCTTTTTAAACGTCTTTTGAACACAGGACAACGTGACTGTCTGTGATTCTCCAGTCACATCAAGATAATCCAGCTGGAGAATACCATCCTTAGAGAGGTGGCAAAATCAATACATGGTAAAATTTAAGAGACCACAAAAACATGAATAGCAGAAAAACTTGATTGTACAGTGTACAGGTATTACCTTGACTGCTGAGTGTTTCAATTTGACAAACACAGTATGGTGACTTCTCCAAACGACTACACGAGGCAATTGCCTGGACATATCTTGAGAACAGAAGTAAATAGGAGGAATCTTTTACTAGTTGTAAATATTGTTTCAAAACATTTAACAGTTTACATCTGTTCTTTGTATTATTATTAGTGCTGTCAATCGGTTAAAAAAAAAAAAAATTTCAGAAATTAATTGCGATTAATCCCACTTAACATTAACGTTTTTAAATATACTTTTATATTTCAATTTCACATTCAATCTTCAAATTAATGTAGAAGCAACATAAAGACTATATATTTTTATAATTTGTTTAATGCCATCTTTTTATGACTGAAGGTATCACTGATACCAATATTACTGATGTCTCTATAAAATAGTTTTTCCTAATATTCAACATCTCTGTATAAACGAGAGCTATCAAATTTAACATTAGACTTTAAAAGTAGTTTAAGTGTCTTTACGTAAACCCATTATAATAAATGTCATAAATATTAGCTACCTGAACCCTTCAGCAAGTAAGAAGTGTACAGAAGTTAAAGTTATCAAACTAAATTATAAATTAAATACAGATGAATCCTTAAAGCTACAAAAGTTATTGATGTTTTCTTTTGTTATTTGACTATCAGACATCACAGCAGCTGGGTTATTAAGTTATTTTGGTTGCTATTACTTTAAGAGATGTCACTGCTGATCATGATGCGGATCTGACATTCATTGTATTTTCTCACCATTTACCTCTCTGACCCACTTCTGGGGGCTGTTTCATGAAACAAGTTTACCAAATAAGCCAGGCTTATTTCAGGTAGTCTGACTTATTGTCACTTGATTTGGTTTCATAAAGGGTTGGTTGATTGCTATTTCACTTTCTTAACATTTGTTAGTGTGTAACGGTGTTTGAGCATAAAAAAAAAATATCTGCAAAGTTGTGGCGCTGAAAGTTCGATCCAAACAGAGATATCGTCTTTTAAAATTCTGGCAGTTAAATGCCTACAAAAACAGCTCGTAGGGACTACAATGAGCTACTTCCCGGGTTCGTTATGTCACAAACCCAGAAATTTACATAAACCTCACCCCCGGGAACATGCGGCAAAGGGGGTGAGGCTTTAGAGAAGAGGAAGAGAAAACTAGGGGAGCACGTTAAAATCTATTCATATATGAACCTCAATTCTGTCTTCTAACGATTCTAATAGATTCAAAAGTTTCAAAATCCATGTTCTAAAGCAGCGGTTCTCAATCCTGTTCCTTGCGTCACCCTGCTCTGCACCTCTCTCTCTCTCTCATTCAGATCATCAGCTGAAAAAAAGAACTCACTCAGAGAACTCTTTTTTGAAAATTTGCTCATTCCGACTCATTTTGCCAGCACGGGTCACATAGACAATGGCATTGTTTACAATACAACTGGAGCACATGCCGCTGAGGTGAGGGGCGGGACGTTTAGACACGCTCTAGAGGTGGTTTAGCCAAATCACAACACACTGGGCCAGCTAACCAATCAGAACCCATAACGCATTTCTGAGGGAGGGGCTTCATAAAAGCAGGAAATGATCAGCCCGTTTATCAGAGAAGGGACAGAGCGGTGTGGAATAAAGGTAAATTGTGTGAAAAATTTAAAAACAAAAAAAACAAAACAAAAAAAACCCCCCGAAGCATTAAGACATGTTTGACTGCACCCCATAAACACAATCAAGCCTAGGAGAAAGGAGAGAGAGGAGAAAAAAAAAAAAAAAAAAATTTAAAAAATAAGTCAACCACGTCTATAAAACATTTACCAAAGCTCAAGTTTAGTCACTGTGGCAACTTATGCTGGGAAACTAACCTGGTCAGGGGCAGGCTAACTGTCAGTCTAAGCTGAGCTCCTCTAACACTGACCAATAGGAATGCAATGATATTACCACTGACTCTCACATACAATTATTTGACTTTATCGGCTCAAAAATAAAAAAAGTATACAGAAAATGCAACTTAAACCAAATAAATTTCTTTCACTTGTGTAGTCCTCGCCCACTCCTGACAGCAGAATGGATATATTTGCATAGGGTTGGGTATCATTTGAAATTTATCAATTCCAAAATAGAGCTGCATGATTCTGGATAAATTAGGTTGTTTTGTTTTAAATGAAGAAAAAACAGACAACTAAACAAAATCACATGTAATTTATGAATGAATCAATGACTCACTCAAGATTTACTTGTTTCATGACTGGATGAATCAGCGTTTTTGAATGATTCTCTTGAATGATTCAAAGACAAATACATTTTAACCCCTTTTGCCACCTACTGGCGTATCAATGTAATTGATAAATCTTTATTTGAAACAAATTACTTTCAAAAGGTGATTTACTCTATTTTGATATTCGCTATCATTCACAACAGTGTTTATATAAGAACTATAAACTTTTATTCCAGTACTTATCTGCTTGTTTGAATATTTGTAAAAGAAATAATGACAATCTGTTAAATCAAAGTGCTTTGTCATGCTGGTGGTGACACCTGTTTTGCAAGATGTTATCTTATCAGAAATATTATACTTAGCTTTTTTGGCTTCTAATCGCAAGTGTAGCCAAAAATGGGAGCACTTAGATTAGCGAGCAATGTCCTGGCAGATCGCTAGGTCGGGTCCTCAAAAAGAGAGAGAGAGAGAGAGAGAGAGAGAGAGAGAGAGAGAGAGAGAGAGAGAGAGAAAACGCACACAGGCATCGATAGGCAGAATCGAAATTAATTAAGTAGTATTCGATTCCTGACCTTAAAGTTCGCGTGAACCGGAAGTTGCTGCCGACTTTATTTCAGTGTAGTCACGTACTTCTAGATGAAAATGAATATTGAATAGAGGGCGTGGTTTTATTTTTGCGCTCTTCCTCTGTCTCTCACTCATAGCAACCTCACTGTTGGAGGGGTGTGTTTAAAAGGATATTCTGCCCAAGCCGTCAAACTGACGTCATCAGAGAAGGAATGTCATTCCAGAGTGGAAGTAAATGTTCAGATTTTTATTAAAGATTACCAAGACAAACAATTTTTTTTTTTTCAGCGGATTAACTTGCACAGATTAACTGTTCACATCAAGACTAGCAATGTGCACTAATAAAGTAAATAAAGTCAATTTTGATTTCATGTATCCGATTCTGGAATTGGAATCAATTTTCGATTCCCAACCCTATATTTGCATGCTTTCTAACATTTACAGATGAAAAATGTGTCTTATGCACTGAGGAAAACACATCATCTCAAATGCATTAAACACCACAAATATATTCACTGTTTGCCATGGTAGGTCGATTTGATCCATGATCAACATTTAAGGGCTGCTTAAGAATAAGCCTGCACATCAAATGATCTTGACGTCAACATGAAACATTAGCATATTGCCCACCCACTTATTGGTCTTTTCGCGTTGGTCTGAAAGAAAATGCAAAGACATTCTTTGCCAGTAGGTGCCACTTTTGGAGCAAAAATAGCTGTTTCTCTGGTAACGCTGTACACAAAGCAGCACTGCACTCACAATCGCTGCTTTATAAGGCATTACAGGCACAAGGAAATGGAAACGAGACCAATCGGACCAATCACGGTAGATTAGCGTCATGCAAAGGAGGGGTTTGGAAAAATGAATCGTTGAGTGAATCGTGTGGGAGTCGTTGAACAAGTAAGGTAAAAATAAATGCATATTATAAGACAAATTAAAGTGTTTTTTGACCTTGTATGCATGTCAACCTGTTGTTGGGGACTCCCAAAACCAAAATATGAACCTTTCATTACTCATAATAGGGGCACGTTAAATAAATGCAATTCTCGTCAAGAAAAAAAATAATAAAAAAATAAATAAAAAAAATTTAAAAAAAAGCACCAGCAGTTGTGAGTGGGGTGACCAACCCCTGCTCTGCCCCTGCATTAATTGAGTTAAATGTTTAACATTAAACTGAAAAAAAAAAATTGCATATATTAACTCGTTAATTAGTGCTGTCAAAATTATGCAAATCTTTTCTATTCATTAACAAATGGTATATAAAGTAGACTCAAGTAGACTGAATTTAATATTCTATATTCATGAATGTAGAATCAAAATGCTATAGTCCAAAATTAGTGGTGTAACTCAATAAGTACTCACCCAAAACTTTAACACTTTTAATCTTCTTGGCTGGTAATTTTACAATCACAAATGGCTTTCCACAGATAACTTCAGGTGATTCTTCTGTAGAAGGTATATCATGTGGCAGGATGGCAGCATGACAGGTGGCAATGCCAGAGAAATTCTTCATTAGAAGGCGATCAAAGTAAAGTACTCTTACAGAGTAGTACATCCTTCCGTCTCGAGTCTGAGGGATTAAACGAACAGTTTCACTTTCATTCTGGTGGCAGGCAATACACAAAATTGGCAATAGCTGATAAACTGAAAAACTCACACACTAGGTTTTGTGAATTTTGGGGATTTTTCATAGACTTTCATACTGACTAAACGATATTTTCTATCCGCTAACCCTAAACCTACCCCTTACAGAAAAATAGTTGGCATTGTTACACTTTCAGATGACCATCACTTAGTTCCCCCCCCCCTTGTGGGGGACCACATGCAAACCCCATAATTTTGGATTTTTATCAATTTCAACTCAGTAATTGATATTCACAAATACCCAATGAATCAGTGGAACAGTGGATAGATGACCCCTTAGCTCAGATATTCAATTAAATTTCCAAGAGGTCTCTATATTTTCAGCAGAGGTCCAGACAATACTATTTTTAAATAGTTAATTTCTATCTACGCAGCACTAGTAATAAAAAAATAAAAATAAAAAATGAAAAAAATAAAATCTACAATTAGTCAAAGTTGAGATTGGGCCCTGGGAGGCAAAACCGTTGTGTCTGAGAGCTTTTCTACAGGGCTCGACAATAAAGGACTGCCCGATGGCCCGGGGCAAGCGTGAAAGATGCTCAGGACAGTTGATGAATTTGTCACTGGCCCAATCGGGCCTTTGCATCACCACGAAAGTTTATCATTTGCAAGTGTTTTTAAACCTCGCTAATTTAATACTTCAAGCAATTTCAAAAGGATTCAAGTAGGGGTGACCCCGAATAGTCGAAGATTGGATGCTTCGATAGGAGGAGCCTGATTCGAATAATCTCACAATCGAATATTCGCGGGGTGTTAGGATCATGTCATTTTGGCTATATGGGGGTGCTCAAATGTCTGATTTCACAAACTACCTGTTTTCTCCCAGAGTTAATATACAGCCTATTAAGATAATGCTGTAAATAAGAATCTGAAAATAAAGCAGCTTTAAATACTTTAACGTGCACGAATAAATCCAACCGCCCCTATAGATTTAAGTTTCACTTTCTATAATCCGTGAGCGACAGAGGAGCATCTTGGCGGCAGGGACTTAAGACTCAAATTGACAGGCAGAGTGATTTTCAATCAGGTAGAGTACAAGTGACTTCAAAACATTTCAGCTGGTTTATTTATTTATTTATTTTATAGTGTATATTTATCTCGTATACGATGCATTTGGATTAGTTGCGCTGCAGTAAAGCGCTTTATTGCGGTACTATTGTAGTATCTCAGTGCGCATCGCGAGCAGGACAAACATCAATGCAGAATATGAATAACTATGACTGGGACCGTCATATACATAACATTATGATGAGAACACCATTATAATAAAATGCTGTGAATTTTTAGAGTTTAGTTGCCGTGTTTCTGCACGTTGTTGCGTGAAGAACTCGTCCACAAAAGGAGTTCATTCAGAGCCGCGCAGACACATTCATGTGCATTCGGGGCACTTTGTGCAGACAGCCTATAAGTCGGAAAATTAACATTATGTTGTATAAATACCGAGGCATATTCTATATGGAGATAAATGACGAGTTTAATCCCATTGATTAAAAACCTGCTATCAAATGCTTATTTCTACTGGTCATCTTCAGCGCATGCAGCTCAAATCAGAAATGCAGAACATTAATATACTGTCATATACATAACGTTATAATGAGAGCACTATTGTAAAAAATGTTGTGAATTCTTAGGATTTCGCTGACATTTAATGTTAACTATCTTTTAATCAAAAAACATTTTTGTATCTGCGAGGCATCTGTTACACATTTTCCCTGTATGTTAACGTCAGTAGGCTAATTATGACTGTTGAATATCTGACTTTTAGTAATGTATTTTGCCCCCGATCCCAAACATGATTCGACTATCAGCAAGACTCAAATTCCGATTCGACTATGTAAATCTTTAGTCGGGGGCACCCCTAGATTCAAGCAAGATATGTGTGTTCTGTGTGTAGGCTACAGTGCACTTTTTGCGCTAGAATTGACATGCATGCAAAAATGTCAAACTACCCATCTTGGCAAGTAACTTTAACAACGCTTAATCTATATTTAATTTATACAGTACAGTACAGATGCACCTACCAGTCGACTGCACATTTTTGTTCAGTCCGATTTCTGTTCAGGGGACACACACTGCACTGCAATCATTTTCAAAAATGTCATTTGTGTGAAAACATAACGAAGTGTGTAAAAGGGGAGAAAATACTGTAAGAGGCATAGCAAGATCACTGATGCACGAAATTTGGGAAGAAATCCTAAATATTGCATTCATGTAAACCCCCAATTCATTGCTGTAGGGAACTTCAGAAAAGATTACACGGCATTTTCTTTTCATCTTGCCTCTGTATAATGCATTTAAAGTAGTGTTAAAGGGGTCCTATTATGCTTTTTCACTTTTTGAATTTTAGTCAGTGTGTAGTGTGTATGTTTGGGCATAAAAAAGATTTACAAATCTCAAAGCCCACTCCAAAGGGAGATTTTGTTTAAAAAAAAAAAAAAAAAAAAAAAAAATCCCTTTTCATAAACTATAACGAACAGCTTGTTTGGACTACAGTGTTGTTTTCCGGGTTTTATAATTTCACAAACCGGCCTATTAGAACATCATTAAAATAATTCCCGCCTATGGATGATGTCATCTTGCATGTAATGTCTGATAAAGCAGTGTTTGTGAGCAGAGCACTGCTTTGTGTCTAGCTGTTACCTGGGGAAACCTCGATCTCTACCACTCAAACAGCGCCTCCTGCTGGCAGAGAATGAATTTGCATATATATGCCACCACAAATAGTGGGAAACACTGAACTATGGTATAAATAAATTCAACTGTATAAGTTTCATTGCAATTCATGTTATAATGTTAGAATTAAAGAACAATAAACATAATACATATTACCATTGCACTTATCTGTACATAGTAAATGCAGTCATTTTTAAGCAGATTTGACATCCTATCTAAAACGTGATAGCCCAAAAAAATAAAAAAATAAAAAACTTTACCACTCTAATATGTCTTGCAATATCTGTGCATGCAAAGGTTCTGCGCGATTCTCTTGTTCAATATTCTTGGGTTCTGAAACCGGCTCAAATTGATATAGCAATATTGACGTATCTACTAAAATGTATCTACTAAAAACAAACAACGTATATCATAATCAAACAATCATGATGAACAGAAAACAAAGTTAACTAGTGATGTCAAAGTTCAAGTTGTCTGTCCTTGTCATCTACAATTAACTTTCCCAATTATTAAATTTATCATGCAATGCTCATAACATGCTGCTTAACAGTAAATGCAGATGAAAAAAAAAGTCCCGTCACAAACCTGGTTTATTTGAATGGTCGGAGTCTTTATGTAAGCCCGGTTCTACGGGGGTGCTCAAACAAAAGCAAGAGAACCCTCAGTTGAGGGTCAGAGCTTCAAAGGTTTCTATTTACAATGTTTCTGCAGCATTGAGGAATGTAGCCAATACCAGACTGATTTGTTGATTTCTTTAACAACAGCCAATCAGAGTCCGTTAAATTAGTCAATCAAACTGCCTGAGTTTTTGTTCAAATGCTGAGCTCTGTGCACTCACAAATCCTCTCATTATTTAAAAAAAAAAAAAAAAAAAAAAAAAATGGTAGAAATTGTAGATGATGCAAATCATATTGTGCAATGTAGAGATACATTTTTCATAACAGAACTTTGTGAGATAGCAAAAAGTGACAGCTTTTAAGGGATTCTAAAGGGAGCGCTCTTTGCACGCTTACTTGGCCATATATAATCCTTTCAGAGTTTGAATAAGTCATGTTTTCATGTACACGCTGCTGACATCCGCATATAAATGCGCGAGTCGCTCTCAAAATTACAATGATTGACATTGATCATATAACAATGGACAGGACAAAAATATGTCAAATTAGATGTGGATTAAGGCTAGAACACCCTCAGTGATTTGATTCTGGAACCAGGCCTGTATGTATGACAAAATAAAAACAATTGCATTTGCTACATTGTCGTTTTCTGCAGTGTTGTAGCAAAATCTATTTTTCCACTCACCGTTTCTGTTACCATTGTTATGAATGAATGAATGAACGAATGAATGAATGAATGATGCATTTATATAGCGCTTTGTGCATTGCTGTACACCCAAACCTCTTTACAATCATGTGGGCAGGGCCGTTTTAACCATTGGGCTAGGCGGGGCTGAAGCCCCGGGGCCCAAGCAAGGAAGGGGGCCCGTGATTGGCTGTGAGGTAGATTGACTGGCGCGCCAATCGCCAAAGCCACCACGCCCCCCCACTTATTAGCGCTGTTTAGTTGAGCTTCTCCGTAAATTCCATGCATTACCATTTGAGATTCAAGCGTAAAGTCTGAATTTGGTTTACCAATCAAATGCATTTATTCTATATTTGACTTTTGAACGATATGGGCATGTATCTATCAGGTGATTGCTGCCCAGTATGTCTCCATTCACCTCCACTTCGTTCTGGAGTAACATGGAAATGGTCGCGCAAAGAACAATATTCGATAAATGTCAGCAATTCTGAGAGACAGGGTCTCAAAAAAATGAAAAACTCCAAATACGAAGAACAGGAAAAAAAACAAAACAACAACAAGTAGTTAGTCAGTAGCTAAAATCCCCAGCTATCGGGTTATTTTACTAAAGCTAATGATGGAGTGCAATTTGTTGGAACAGCGAGTGGACCACGCACAGCAGTCCACTTTTTATTCTGCGCAGAACGGGGGGGGGAAAAAAAAAAAAAAAAAATAAAAATTAAAAAAAAAGTGTCATCGTCCACACAGATTTTAGGTTAGTTTGATTATTAACTGGATGTACAGTATATTGGTTTTGTGTTTGAACAAACTCTATAGGCTATTCATTGGGACTTGGGAGATAATCCGGTAGAAATATATCAATCGTTTTGCGCGTCAAGACGTAGGCTAAGCTTATCATTTAAACGCGTTTTAAGCAGGTTTTAAAACAAATAGTTTAAACTGATAATGAACATTAAGCAGTGGGGCAGAATTCATTCTGGTAAATGCGTGCATTAAGACGGTTTCAGCTCGATTTCGCGCAGTGAAAAAAAAAGTAAAAAAGTCGTGACGTATTGTCAAGTATGGTGACCCATACTCGAAATTGGTGCTCTGCGTTTAACCCATCCAAGTGCACACACACAGCAGTGAGTAGTGAACAAATGCACACACACAGTGAACTTTTTGCCCTGTTGTGCCTAAACGTTCAAATACACAATTATGTGTCAAAAATTCTCGTCTTTGCGAGTATCCTCGTAAATAGTTATTTGTGTCTTAAATGAACGTTAATATTTAAAGATAAAGCATGTGTAGTGTTAGATATGAGATCCTGGATATGATGAGATCTTAAAAGGATAGTTCACCCAAAAATGAAGATACTGTCATCATATACTTAAACTCAAATTGTTCTAAACCTCTATGAATTTCTTTGTTCTCCTCAACATAAAAGAAGACACTTTGAAAAATGATAGCAACCAGTTTCTGGTCCCCATTGACTCCAATTATAGTGTTTTTTGTTTTTTTTTCTCTCCACACTATGGAAGTCATGGGGGCCCAGCAACTGTCTGATTACCAGTATTGTTCCAAATATATTATTTTGCATTCAACAGCAGAAGCAATCTCATAGAGGTTTAGAACAACAACAGAATTTTCATTTTTGGGTGAACTATTCCTCTAAAGCAGCTTAATATAGCTGCTGTTGCCATTTGTCAATAATGTACATCAAACATCAGAAAGAAAATCACTTACTGTCCTTGACCGAATCACTTTTGTAAAATAAATAAGAATGAATGTATATTGAATACAGTGGACACCATTCAGTCTATTTGTACATTTTTTTTTTTATACATCATAATATTGTTCAGTGCTTTAAGTACTCCAAGTAGGTCGATTTCTTATGATCTTTGTTCTGTTGTAGCCTAATTTGTGACTGTTTACTTGTCTTCAGTAAGCTTATTTTTACTTAGGCTAGTATTATCTTTTTGTGATATTGAAATTGGTAACAAATTATGAAATTTCTGTGCATCAAGAATTTTGATATGGGCTAAAAATCCTATATATATATATATCTCTCATTATTGTGATGGGGGGCCCTGCAGTAAGTCATAGCCCCGGGGCCCAGTGCAGTCTTAATGCGGCCCTGCATGTGGGGGGGGGGTCTCCTCAACAACCACCAGTGTGCAGCATCCACTTACAATAACTGCATCATCTGCAGCTCCTGTAGAATGTTTCGTCTTTAACGGGGGAGAAAAACAATGTGCACAGAGCGGAAAAGGCTTGAATGAAACTAAAAATGACTAAATGACAAAGTAAAGTAAAAATGAAACGTGTTTGACTCCAGATAAAAATAGAGGATATAGGCCTAGCACTGAATGATCTTTACCATAAACGATTCTGAGTAGTACTTGTGCTCACTTTAAACTGTAGGAATGGTAAATTAGTGCTACTGTTGTCATTATGAGATCACTAAAATCAAAGGCTGCTGACCTTTGTTTTTTGGATTCAGTAACTTTTGAAAATATTTATTGTTTAATTAATGTCTAGTATGGAAATGACACTTACAGTACTGCTAAGAGAATATCTTACCCAGTTTGAAGCATAGCAGTCTTTGAAATGGATCCTCAGCAGCACTGATGGCCCATGATTCCTCCTGATGCATCGGCACTGCTTTTGTGAGTGTGAATCAGTCCATTCGGTCTCTGCAAAAATTTGATTTGAAAATTCATTTAATTTAAAACTTTAAAAAAAACAAACAAAAAAAAGAAAAACCTGGTTGATAAACAGAATGCACTATCACATTCAACATCAATATCACTCCCACTTTTCCAGCAGCCATGGTTCTGGAAGTATCTTCCTCTCGTTCATTTTTTCCTTATGGATTAAAAGTAAAAAAAAAGTCTTCTTTAGAGCGTTATAAGCCATGAACCGAATCAAACCAACCGAGGTGAGGTGAATCACAACATCACAACATTTTATTTGAAGCAAAAAAGTACTCCAAAATCAGACAAAACAAGAGAAGGTAAAAGATTGTATACTTAATGACTTCACTTAGTGAGATAAAGAACTGCAATTCTAAGAAACATTACTAATGAGAATCAAATTAAATCTGATAATGAAGTATAAAACTACTGAAGTTGTTGATTATACAATATATTACGTTTGAGCTCTTTTGTCACAATTTGATCGGCATGACTCTCTGATCGACTGGAGAAATTTTCTGTACAGCATGACTGTTGCACTCTACACACAACATACCAGTCACAATTTATTTTAAGGTTCAATTGTCGCTATTAACAAACCATTAACTACAACTTTTGCCTCAAACTCCTAAATTGTTGCTTATTAATAGTTAGTAACGTAGTTGTTAAGTTTAGGTATTGGGCAGGATTAGGGATGTAGAATATAGTTATGCAGAATATGTGCTTTATAAAGTACTAATAAACAGCCAATATGTCAACAATAATGCAAATACGCAAATAAGCAACTAGTTAGTGAAAACTGGTCCCTATATTAAAGTGTTACCAACATATCTAACTAGTCTGCAATGTTAATTTTTGACAGGAATGAAAATGGAGTGGTGAAGAATAGAAGTACAGTTGTTCAATAGACTGTACTGTTGTTCAACATCATGATTGTTCAGCTTACAAAACATCTTTCAAAAAGACTTTGTCAACGAAATCCTCCATAAAACAGTTTGAAACTTGTGAACATAACTTAGGCTAAGTTCACACTGTGAGTTTTTGGGATTGACAAACATATTTACTTACAGGTGCGAGTCTCAAAATGCCCTGTTCACACAGCAGCTTACGGTAGAGTCTCGAATACTGCCTGTATGATTGTGCAACGAGAGTCAAGCCCATATCCCTTACCATTAACCATAGCAACCATGACAAGCAATATCTAAGATAGTGACATGCATGAAATTGAAAAGTCTTTTCACTTTTTGTTTTGACAAAAGCTCAGTCAAGCTGCGAGCTCCATCAGATCTTCACTGACTGACAGCAGATTTTATATTTGGATGGAAAGCGGAACATTTGAGTGACGCACAGAACTAAAATCTGACGTGAGCAGCTCCGGACAGTGATCTAAAACCTTCAAGAGAAGCACGGCTTATATCTGCGTCTCTGTAAGTTACTGAAACCACACATAAAAACCCACAACACACTGTAGACACGTGTTTGTGCAGCAGAGCATCTCTCTCTTGCACTGTATGATGTGACAGACAACTAGTAGTGATTCCGTTCACAGCGCGAGTTTTACAAGAATGCGGTTGTGTGTCCCATTGTTTATCACTCCCATAAATAGCTGTACTGTGTGTGAACATAATCGTATTAAGGGCTCAAATAGAGGACTGACAACTAGGACTGTACCGATACGATACTGGCTCCGATACTGGCATCTTCTGTCGGATCGGGTATCGTTAGAAAAGACTGATCCAAATCCGATATTGTGCATACTCTACTCTGTGTCATTGTTAAGCCCCACAAAAAGTACAAAAACATTACAAAGCACCATAAAGTTTTCGTGCACTTTATTCCAAGTGTTTCAAAGGCCTTCCATAGTTCAGGGTGTCATTACTGTGCTAACATTTGAAATAAATCTTTTAATTTTATAGTATATTTAAAGTATTTTACAATACAAAGAACAACACGTAACATTTTACCAGATTTAGCCCTTTTATTTGTTCTCCACTAAATGTTTTTTTCCCCTAGATGTTTAGATTTTATATAAGTAATGTACACTCATGATATTTCTAGAGTGACAGTTACAGAAATTCTACATTGATTTAAAAAAAAAAAAAAAAAAAAATTCACTGGTATCAGATCGGTATCGGCTTATACTCAGAATTTTTAGTATTAGACTAGAAATCAAATGGTATCGGTGCACTCCTACTGACAAGTGTATTCTGCTGCTGTTTGAATGTGTCCTACATGCGATCTTGGTTCTTGACAGAGGACATGCCAGTTGTCCTACAGACAAATACAATTTGCAGATAAAAGTGAATGAAAATACCAAACTGAATCCTTCCTGTGGCTAAATTGTCTGAGACTTATTATAAAACAGCATTTTTTTTGGTGTAAACTCTATAAATGGACCAATCCAAAACTGGATTCTGCAGGACTTTATCTGCAGGATTTTTAAACTCAAATTTAAGACTTTAAGACCTTTTTAAGATCTACACAAATAAAATGAATACCATATGAGCGGAGTAGGGCAATGGTAACATTGTAAACCGTAAAATGACTGTAAAAACATGATTTAGAGTTCAGATACAGGTTTTCACAAAAAGAGTTTAATAGTTTTTATAAAATGATCAATTTGAAATTTCAGTCTTTAAGCAATTCTTAAGAAAATGGATTAGGCAAAAGTATCAATTATATTAATGCATTTGCGTCACTCGCACTGTACGCAGACTCTCACATACGCATAAAAACAAAGTATACTTTGGCCTTTATTCAAACAACAAAAGACAAAGACAATCACTCGCTGCTCTGATTTGTCACATCGCCCACCCCTAAATCACAAATTTCTGAGGTCTGCTTTTGGGCTGATAATGACTATCATCAGTAGCAACGCTCTAATAACTGACCACTCATCTGAGAGACTAAACTTACAGCTTTTCATCATTACAGCATTAGAGTGCAAGAAAAAGAGCAAAAGAACATCATTCTTACATCTTTGACACACTTAAGAATAAAATTTTACTTGAAGGCCCTGTTTACACTAGTGCATTTTCATTTTTAAACTGCGTTTTGAAATGAAAACGATCCTCGTCTGCACTGGAGCTCAGAAAAAAACAAAAAAAAAAAACAAATGTGCAGAACCTGCTCAAGAACAGTCGGCAGCTTCACTACTTGGAACAAAGCAGCAATTCATGTACGACTATAAGAAAACATACCAATAGTCATTGACCAAGAAAGCTACACACCAGTTAAAAAATAAGCAAACTTTTGAACAGGATCAATTTGTTCCAGAGCATGTGTTATTTGACGTAACTTATTGGACATGTTATTTGATGTTATAGCTTAACCAGGGCAGCACTAAATAAGTAAAATTCAATCACTTTGTTTCATATGATAAAAATCTCAAATTCTGCAAGAGGCACGCTAATTCACACAATCATCTTTTTATAAGCACCTGATGTGCAAGAACACTTTAAATATTTTGCACGCTGTTCTGTTCAATAATTGACACAGAAAATAAGAAAATTAAACAAGGGCTCAGCATTATATTAACACTGTCCGTCCATCTCAAGTGGTCCAAAATTTGTAAAGTTTGTTGCTTAACTTTTTTTTTTTGGTGGAGTGATTACCTCTGTGTACTGGTAATGCAAAACCACCAGTTTGTCATGGCACAAAAATTTTGGTCACAGACATTTACAGAAATTGTAATCTCTCACCTACAAACTAAAGGCTATGAAAAATATAATAGGCTAAACATTGCACAAAGAGAGGAAACATTACATTTATAAAACAAACAAAAAAACCTGGAAAACAATTCATATTTTCCTTTGGGGTTTCCTAACATGTGTAACTTCACACACAGTGTGAGTGAATCTCTGCATGCGCTTTCTCTCTTTACCCATCAAAATGCTCAAATGGCTTCATATCACCACATCACGTCTGCACTATAAGCGAGCTGCATGCTGCAGTTGACACACTAATTGTCACTTAAAAATCAAAGCAGCATCGCATTGTCACTAAAGTTTAGAAATTGCATTTCTTTTTAAGTCTTGCCAGTGTTTAAACCATTCAGCACTTGCGCACTTCCTAAAGACAGTGCGCTCAGGCACATTTAAAGCACACACATATAAGGCTGCCTCACATACAGCTCACAAAATCAGGCATGTGCTGTTGCCCTTTTGGATCTGCTGCCTTGTCACCCTCTAAACTGAATATTACTCAGAGTAAGCCTTTTAGAAGAATAGTAGCTTATTTTTCTTTGTTACCACTGGCTGGACTGGCTTTTTTTCTATTCTTGATTAACACAAAAGCTTGATCTTTTATATGTAGGTATGTCTTATTAAATGGAATATGTTATGGATATTATGATCAAATAAATATTATAATTTTTATATTGTATATTGCAAGACTTGCAAGACAATTCCTGTCTTTTGTCCCCAAACTTAAAATTGTTATACTATTTAATTACTTAATTTTATTATTTTTTTATTTATTATATATATATATATATATATATATATATAAAAAATATAGCACAAGCCTGATTTATTTATTTATTTAAAAGACTTAAGGTCCCCGGAGATTACCCTATAGCTTTCAACAAATGACACGGTAATTAAACATGAATTTAGAAACCGGTTTTTAAAAAAAAAAAAAAAAAAAAAAAAAAACACAGGTAGAAGAAATTATGATGCCAAATCTCTTGCCGTCTTTATGCAGCTTAAAAATTAGATGTCCTTAAAAACACTTCAGGCTGACCAACAATCAAACAAACAAAACACACATTTGTTTCAATTGTCTATCAGGTTAATGAGTGCTGTCAACGGATTTTAAAAAAATAATTAAAAAGGCACATTTTTCTGTAATTTAATATTTAATTATAATATCACTATACTACTACTGATGTCTCTACTAAAAGCATTTACCCTCAATTCCAGCTATTCAACATTACAGTATAAATGAAAGCCATCATTTTTAAATTTAATAAGTTCTGAAAAACATGACAGCTTTTAAGTGAACTTAAACTCACTTTAAGTCACTTTAAAACAATCTTCACAAACTAGAAATTGAAAATGCTAATCTTTATTCAAGCTACTAAAGTTAATCAGCGAGCCAAGCAGTGAGTGCTTTCTCATTTTCTCTTGATCTTTTATTTGCATTAATGTCACCGATTGCAGCAGGTTTCAATCTAAAAGCAGCATGGCCTCTTTAAAACTCTTTTAAAACTCGACGCACATGGCGCGGTTCCATCTTGCAGTTTTTATGGTCAATTTAGGACTAAAAATTAATTAAAAACAGATAGATAAATAAATACATAAGGCAAACTTTGTGAATGAATCTCAAATAGATTTCCCTTAGCCTCTTTACAACGCAGTAAATATTCACGAGTAGCCTACTCACTGGTAATCACGCGTGGATTTGAGTGCTGGTCCATGGAAAACTTGATCCAAAGTTGCTCCTTGCCGCAGTTAAACACAGGCTGATTGTCGTCAGACACCACAACTCCATCCAAATTCTGTTCATGTCCTTGATGAACGAATAAGTGGATTTTATGGTAAGTTTGTAGAACAAAAATCATTTTAAAAAGACCAGTGTACCTTAATATTATAAGCAGCTCAATTTCTTACTCAATAATCGCCAAGTCATAGGTCCTCTGAGAATCTCCTCAAACTCGTCATTCTGCGACGGATTATTAATCAAACACGCATGGCATTTGAAAGCGGATTGGTTATTTGAGTCTACAGCTGAATCACTTGAAAACGCTGAAGTGTTGACATATCGTTTACAGTCATCTTCATACAGCCTCTCCAAGTCCGCGGGAGACTGCTGTGCTTTGAGCGACTCGCTTGATCGATGTGTATCGACTAATGTGTCGTCTTTGTTAAGATGGGCTAATGTCAATATTACAAATTCCCAATTTATCAGTAACACTATCATTATCTTAAAACTAACGTTAACGTTCCGCGTCATTTCAGGGTCGTGCATGATAATGACATGCCATGAACCCAAATCAAGTTTCGGGGAGGAAAAGAAAACAAAAATCACAGACCGACGCAAAACGACCCAAGTAACAAGGCCAAACTTATACAGGAGGACCGCAGGTTCTATTTATGCACTATGCAGACCAATCGGCAATTGCCTCGACGCAGTGCATGCTGGTAAGATTGTCATCTATTTTCATAAATATCTATTTTCATCTAGCCTACTATAATTATAATCTATTTTCATGTAACCCAATCTTTAATCAAAAACGGATGACTTAAATTTACAATTATAGTTTAATTTGAGATTGTAGAGTATTTTATTGTACATAGAAACGTTGTTTAAATAAGTTTATAATATGAGTAGGCAATAAGGGGGGTAATAATGGTAATTTTAGATGACCTTTCGGACGTATTTAATTATAAAACCCTTTATAATCTATAATAAGATTAAACATTTTATATTTTCTCTAAACCTTCTTGGTTATTAAGACAGGCACCTGCGATTATGGTCAAATTAAAGATAGGCTACTTTGTGTGTGAATTTGCACGTGTTATAATGTAATCATAATTAAATGGCACCCTGTGTTTAATAATAATAATAATAATAAAAGATTAATTAGAGAAAAAAAAGAATGATTTAATAAAAAATGAGAATGATTGTAATTGTCTCTCCTTGGTCTGATTAGCTAAGCCCTCAAAACACTTCTTATTTAGTACAGTATTGCATGATGTAGATAATATCATAGTTTACACTTTGCATAAACGTTTGCAGTTAGTTTTTAAAAGGTAACATTACATTCTTAAGGACTCTATGCTTCCATTTCTTTTCAGGAGCACTTGTGCTCCTACTTAAAAAAAAATAATAATTAGGAACACCTTCTGATCAATGACAGAAATTAACCTTCCCATTATAAGCCGATATTTGACTCCTTAATTTTTTTAACCTTTGTATTGCTATTTATCTAGGCTAACTTTATTAAATGTGTCATCTTTTGTGCCAAATAATTTAGATTTATAAGCTTTTATCAAACATTTTAATTAAACAATAAATTCAATTAAATTAATAAGATAAAATCAGGAAGAATAAGTTACCAGCCAAATGAAATCAGCATCAACAATTCATCTTTGTAGGCACAGAAGAATGTAGCATTATTTACAGATTTTTTGACAAGACTCAGAGATGGCATTATGCATTTCATAATAACAATGTTATGAGATTAACGTTTTAAATATAAAGTTTGGAATATAGAAATATTAAACAAAATATTAAAAATGAAACTGAAACCGACAGTAGGTGGCAGCAAGTCACTGTCTTTGTCACTGAATCATTAATTCAATCGAATCATTCAAACGGCTGATTCATTTAGGAATGAAGCAAGTGAGGCTGCATCCGAAAACTGAAAAATGCTGCCTTCGGAGGCAGCATTCCAAGGTAGGAAGGCATCAAGGCATGTCTGAATCCAAAGTTAGCTTCACTTCCTGTCTCATGAGATACCTTCATCTGATCGATTTTTGAAGGCAGCATAGATGTATCCTTCGCTGCCTTTGATTTCCCACAATCCTGTGCGTTCCATTCCGAGACGGTTGAGCTAAAAAAAATAAAGATGGCGGCTGGAAGTTGCGTTTGGTGGTTAGTTTGTGTGTAAATGTATATTTCTGATTAACTTTTTGCACTTTTGATGTTATTTCTAGCGAGAAATGAGTATTATAGTAATTAAATATTCGTTTAGTTATCACCAAAACTCTTTTTTGTTGTAGATTGTTAAACCGTTACGCTGCCTTAGAAGCCTGTCCGAAATAAGTTTCGTGAGGTGCCTTCGTGCATAAACGCTGCCTGCAAAGTCATTGCCTCATAAGGCAGCGAGGCAGCAAGGCAGGTGCCTAAGTTTTCGGATGCAGCCTGAGTTTCTTTGTGAATAGTTCATTGAATGATTGACTCACTAGATTTGTTCAAAAATGCTGGTTCATTCATAAACGAGACAGCGCTTGTGTTTGCTTAGACTGCAGTGGTTTTCAAACTTGTTCCTGGGGACCCACAGCTCTGCACATTTTGCATGTCTCCCTAATTTACACACCTGATTCAGATAATCAGCTCATTAGGAAAGAGCTCCATGAACTCAAATGAGTGTGTCAGATAAGGGAAACATGCAAAATGTGCAGAGCAGTGGGTCCCGAGGAACAGGATTGAAAACCACTGGCTTAGAGATGTGCAGCGCTCAGCTGTGAACTGTTTTCGTTGACGAAATAGAGCACAGTCAGACAACCGTTTTCCTAAAATCTAAGTCACTTAATATTAACTTTTATATAAAATAAAACTTACTGTTGTATAATTCAATTTCACATTTGCAAACTCCCTTTATAATAATTAAAAAGCTGCCGCTCGTAGTTCATCGCGATCTCACAAACTTACCTTTTCTCTACACTGCACACTGAATCTATTATTTAGGCCTACATCGTCTCTACATTTTGTTTGTTATCATTTCTATTTGCTGCATTATGCAGATATTACGGCCAATCACAAGCGAACCCATAGACACAAATATACTGCTACGTTTTTAGACTATATTGCGCTATGTTTATATGCAGAACTGGGATCACTTTCATAGTCTTTTGAATGGATAAAATATATAAATGTAAGGTCTGTTTTTGGTTTTGGTTCATGTTCTTGTTTTCATGTCTTTTATTTTGAAGGTTAGTTATGGTTCCTGTTTGTGTCATGCTTCCCTTGCCCTCTTGTTTCATTGCTATTGGTTCCCATGTACAATGTGTCTTGTTCTGATTGGTTCCCTTGTTCAATGTGTCATGTTCTGATTGGTTGTCATAGTCATGTGTCCTGTTTCCCATTGGTTGTTTCATGTCATGTGACCCTCATAGTTTTCTTTAAGTTGCCATGTTATTGCCTTGTTGCCTTGTCGTGTATTAACGTTGTAACCTGCTGTCGGTGAGTCTAGTCTGATCATGCCACGTCTGTTCATGCCATGTCAAGTCTGTTTCAAGCCAAGTCTGTTTCATGTCAAGTCTGTTCAAGTCAAGTCTTCGTTTTGGATTATGTTTGTACTTTGGATCACATTGTAAATAAACTGCACTTGGGTTCATCACTACGCTCGCCTTCAGTGGACTCCTCGTTACAATAAATCACTTTAATTGCCAAATAAACCTAACCAGTTGGAAGCGGAACTCTGTCCATCTCCAACTTTGTGTCACATTCCTGTGACACAAAGCTGAATTTTCATCAGCCATTACTCCAGTCTTCAGTGTCACATGATCCTTCAGAAATTAATATAATATAGCCGATTTATTATCAGTGCTGGAAATAGTTGTGCTGCTTAATTTCTTTGGAACCTGGGAAAGGCCTAATTTATTTAGGATTTTTTGATTAATAAAAAATTCAAAAGAACAGCAGTTATTCAAAATAGTCATCTTTATTTATTCATACATTAAATAATCCTGGAAAAAAATATTTAGATTTTTACAGTGATTGTAAAAGGAAGGATCATGTGACACTGAGGACTGTTGTAATGGCTGATGAAAATTCTGCTTTTCCACCACATGAATAAATTAGAATATTAAAATAGAAAAGCATTATTTTAAATTGTAATACTCACAAGATTACTGTTTTTACTGTATTTTTTGATCAAATAAATGCAGTCTTATTGTGCGGAAGGAACCTCTTTAAAAACATTTTTAAAAAATCGTAATAATCTCAACCTTTTGAGCAGTAGTGTATATGAAAATTTTCTGTAACTGTTGTGTAAATACCTGAGCACAATAAACTGTCATAAAGTCTGTATAATGAAAAAATAAATTAGAATTAAATATATCTATATATCAAATAAAACACATCTATATGTCAAACATATGTAATGAATAGATTCTGCAAGATTGAACTGATTTTAAGACAAGATCAGGGAAAATTGTGTGAAAGAGCTATTTTATACTACTACTGATGTTTGTGCAAATACATAAAAATTGTAACATTTAATATTATGCTGATTCAGCTTTGTAAGAAGGGAAAAGAATTTTCAAGAAGAATTAACCTTATGCGCCAGAGAAACAAGTGCACAGCCGTCTTTAGAAGTTTGTCTTTGAACTTCTCTTTTTGTGGTAGCTCTGTAGTACCATGTTGAAGAGTAATTAGCTGGTGAAGTGGATTTACTTATTGTAGATTTAACAAAAGTTGTCCAAAGCATTGAAATATAAAGATGAAGACAGAAGACAAGCGCTGCACTGAAAAGGGGCGGAGCTAGACAAGGCCTAGAAGAGGAACTGAATGTATTTGTACGGGACTATGTACAGTGTGTGATTAAGTGTAGCATAATATCTGGGGTGCCATTCTGAATCAACAGGAAAGGGCTCAACAAATGGCCAGAAAAGGTTAAAAACAAGAATGTTAAGAGATAAGAGTGAACAGAAAAATAACATAACTGAACCAATGAGAATCTCTTTTCCAATCTTCTAAGCTCTCTTTTTATGTTGCATCCTTTACCCCTAGATGGGGCATAACATCCCCGCAACACAATTTTTGGTATCCTCCCCACAACACACTCACAAATAACTTTGTACTTGACTCATATCTTTCCAATAATTACTTAACTAGACACTCAACACTTTTGTTCAGTGTGAGATGCTGTAAATGAACTCAGCTCAATGTTGCATCCTTTTAGTGAATGTAACACTTGGCTAGAGCACAAGGTTTTTCTTAGTAAAGTCCTTTGAGAGAGGTCTAGTGACAAAGAGTCTGGGTTTATCATGTGTGCCTGGTAAAAGGTCCTGACATTTGGGGATTAGAGCAAACCGGGTGCACTAGCTAAACCAAAGCCAAAGTTTTATCTGCTGACAGCTGTGCTGATTCTCTCTTGGGACAGAGTAAAGTTTTCAGCCGACTACTGCGTTGTGACTTATACAGAGTTGGAATTAGCATTTTGCCTCCTCTTGTTGAACTGATGCTTTTTCTTATTGCAAAACAGCTTCACAGTGGTAGTTGAAGAACAGACTGATTTTAATCAGTTGTATAATTTTTTACAAAAAAAATGTTGCATTATGACTCATTGGTGACATCATGAATCACTGATGACAATTTTCACACATGACCTTCAGCCAACCGCTGCTGACATGCATGTGAGGCTGCTACTGTACCTAGGCCAACAGAAAAGATATAATGTAAATTAAAGTTTAAAATGTACTAGCAAAATGTATTATATTTCAGATCAGGACTTCCCAACCAGGGGTTTGTTATCTTGTAGGAATTCATGAGGTCAGGAGGTATTAAAACTGGAAAAAAAAAATAAAAATCTGTTGCTTAATTATCTCCACATTTTTTGTGAAGTCATTTTTATTGAAAGATTAATGTTACAAAAGGAGGTAATTCAAACAAATCATATTGATTTGGCTTACAAAAAAAAAATGTTGGGAAGCACTGGTTTAGATGAACTTACCAGAAGTGTTCCCTCAGCCAGTCATGACATGTCTTATAAAAGCTTGAATAAAGAACATCACGATTAATTAATTTCAGTGAGAAACTTCATGTCATTAATCTTGTCAGTAGAGGGAAGTCTTGAGTAACTGTTAATACAGCCATTTGTATCCTCTTGCCCTGCCAGCAGCTGATCCATTTTATAGACAAGTGGTTCTCAACCATGTTACTGGAGCCCCCCCAACACTGCAAATTTTGTGTGTCTCCCATTCCACATCTTGGAGTTTCTACTAAAAGTCATGCTGCTGTTCCCCAACTGTGAAACTACCTTCAGGCTTTGGTTTCCCAAGAACATTCAGAACTTCAGCATTGGTTGGGTTCTGACCCAAAGCTCTCATCACATCTCCACACTGAGCTAGTGAAATCTTCATCCCCCCTGAGGGAGTCCTGGCAAACAACAGGAAAGCTTCTTTGAACTCTGTATAAATGCGAAATGACATAAAAGTTAGTTCATTGGAAATTCAGCTGATCGGATGCACTTTTAAGGCTGTTCCTTACCTTCAAGCTGTTCAGCACTGAGATTACCCTGAAACCCAAAACAAGAGATTGTTTTTTTTTTTTTAAGTTTTTGTAGATGTTTACGGTTTTGGAATTTGCATTAATATGTAGTCATCAGGAAAATCTATAAATCATAATCATAGTCATATAGTGCTGACTCGCACTTGAAATACATTTGTGCATTTTTTTGATCATTCATGATCTTCTATGTTCTTTACTGCACAGATGTTAGCGTCATATGTTAAAGAATAGTTTGGCAGTTGTTCTGCCATCATTTTTCCTGGCACCATGAATAATCTCCTCTCAAAGTACACAGTCTGTTTATGTGATCATATCATCCATATCCGTCTCCCTGGGGAGTCTAACTTAGGAATTGTGTGAACACAGTGCCGAGTGGGACGACCTCATAGTTCAGTAGCAGGTGTGAAAATAACCATGAAAATAACATCTACTGGTATCCGGCCATAAAGCAGTGTATCGTACAGTACATGTACAGGCAATTACAACTGCTTAGATTTATCAGTAGAAATGATCCAGCAATGAAAATATTTGAAATGAAATAATTACCTATTTGTGCTGTCTGCACCATTTTTGTTACTGACCAGGATTTTTTTTTTCTGTATTGCCTGATATTGAACATTTATAGACCAATATTGGATATTTAATTATTTCCACCTTTTAAAAGTTCATCCAGCATTGACCTGAATAGTGATTTAAGTGTGCTTTCTCTTTAAAAGCGCACACGTGAGTTCTTGTGCTCGTTTCTGAAAAGAGTCCAACTTTTATTAATCTTGCTGTACATTATAATGTAACATTTATTTTTGTTTTAGTGTATATTTATTTATTTTATTTTTCTATGAATTTCAGTATCAGTGGATCTCTATTTTAAATATGTGGACTTTTCATTTTCAAAATGTTTTATCATTGTGCCTCATTTGAACTTTTCCAAATGATCAATCCTAAATTTGATGACCCAATGCTTGTCAGTAAAGTGATAATCTAGATTTAGAATCTATAATTTAGTCTTTTTACTTTTACTGGATTTGGAGGAGAAGCCTGTGCTTTAGCCGGTTCTGGGGCTGCTGCCACTGGGGCTGGTCCAGGTGCAGGGTGCCAGGTGCTGTTTTTTTCGGGAGGTTTTGTAGCTGACTCTGGTGTTGTAGTTGGGGCAGAAGCAGCCTTTTCCAGTGCTGGTGCTGTTTGTTTAGGATCAGCTGTTGATTCTGGTTCTGCTGCTCCAGGAGCTGGTTCTTCTTTTGCCGCTTGGACTGGCTTTCCTTCTTTTTTGGGCACTGGTTTTTGTGAAGCCATAGTGGTGCAATCACAACAACACTGAAAAAAACAATAAGTAAATTTACTTAATTTTTATTTGGCAAGTTTTTGCACACATCAATTTTAAGTAAAATGCAAGTATTTAATTAAGTAAAGTCTACTTAACTAAGTTAGGTAAAATTAGCAAAGGAAATAAGTAAATTTAACATGCTGCCATTTTAAGTTGAAACTGCAGTACTTAAGTACATTTCACTCTGTTATGGCTTCTAAAATTTACTCAATGGATGTAGCACTGGATAACAACCATGCTATTAAAGCATGCGATTCGCTCACAAACATGTAAGCAAGCAAGTAGACATCTTGTTATCCGTTTAAGATAATATGTCCACTTAAAAGAATTGTTACCCACCTGAACACAGAGACCTCAATACTTGGTACACCATACACAATGATGGTGACAATCAGTGGATAGCGTTTGAGTATGAATGGGTCATTTTGAGTAGAAAATCAACTCCAGATGCCCCAAAACAGTAAGTTACTAAACCTAACAACAAAAGCAACCATAAAACAGTGTAAATACATCTCAAAAACAGCAAAAAAAGTTAACCTTATTAATTATTCATGCCCAAGTGCATGATGGGAACAACGGGATCATGACTTTGATATTTACTTAAAGAATCCTTGTAAACATAAAAAACAGTTCCAAGTAAAATATACTTATAAGTTCAAACTTTAATTTCTACAAGCTTAAATTGAGCACTAATATAGAATTTACTTTAATTTTTTAATTTTTGCCTGAACTAAATTATTTAATGTAGAAATTACCGTTGTTTTTATGTAGTATTTACTTCACCAAAAAATCATTTTTATCAGTGAAGTGAATGGACAAAAATGAAACCTTATTCAAATGTTTGACTGCTGTTGATTGGTACGGATTGGAGCCCTAAATGTTATATACAGAGCAACATCTCTCTAAATTTGCTGCACCTCCCCAATATTACTCACATTTATAAAAAAGGAAAGAACGCTGTGACTCCAGTGGGTCCACTAAACATCACAGGAGACAAATCTCCTCCCCACTTCTTATTGTCATATCTTTTGTTCACACTACCCTCATACACATCTCTAATATTTTGTATTAGGCACTATAAATGGGTAGATGGATATGACATTTTGTGTTCTGCTACTTGATATCATCCTGACATATAAAGCAGTATAGTAATACTGTACAGGGCTGTTGCTTTTAATAGACACAAATGCTGCAGCTTAACCGTTCCCCCAAACAATAACACCTCGTTCACACCTGCTCTACTTTTCAAAAACGTGCATATTTTTGGCCCCTGTGAACTTTTAGAAAATAGTTGTATATTCCCACTCTTTTCACAAATTATCCATTAAAAACTACAGTAATGTTTAATAAAACTTTATTTTACTGGTGCTAAATTGTTGGTCATAGAGGAAATTAAGTGAGTTTAATAAAACATTAATAAATTTAACACAATAAATAATGAAATTGATTTGGAGTACTTCACTTAAAGTCAGCTAAAGTCTATAAATATATGGTTAACAATTAAATAAAAAAACACCATAAAAGTATTATAAATATGAATGAATAAGACTGATAAAGTCATTCTGAAAAATATATTTATTTATTTACCTACCTACCTACTTACTTACTGTACATTTTAATAAAAATCAATCCATGATGGGAGTGCCCAAAGTTGAAGAAAGACCCAGACACTTGTGAATCGATGACTGACATTGCTGCCTTAATAGTTTCTAGAAACAACAAAGCATAATCACACATCCATTTTGTCATTTTCAAAGCAATTTCATCCCTTCAGATATCTCTCAATCTCTGAATATTGTATGAATGGTACGCTTTCAGTCTACACCAACCTCAGCTCCTCAGGGGAAGGACAGACTTTAAAAATTGATGGACGGGGTGGCATGGTCCATCTGCACCATAAGGAATAAACATTACTACTGTCCACATAATAACAGACAAATGAATCCTTTAATTCCCAAAACCTGTAAAATACACAATAAGCTGCATTAGTATTATAATTGTTTGTTAATCATCCCTTTTCAATATATGTTTAATTACAGCTAAGAAAAAAAAAACAATTACAAAGAAAAGTCTGTGGTTTGGAGGGACATTTGCATACCTCTGAAGTAATGTTATTCTTTTAACTCAGAAAAAGTGTTTTATGTTAATCCATCCAGTAAACAGTGCTGGATAAAAGACTCATGTAACCTCCCTTGTGTGATAGAGCAGGCAGGTAGAATGAATGCAAAAGCAGACACACACACACACACACACACACACACACAAACAGCCCATTTCAAGGTTCTGTTAGAAGCAGAATGTTATTATTGTAAAAAAATAATGGAAAGAAACCTATACCTAACTATTATAATATTTGTGACCCTGGACCACAAAACCAGTCTTAAGTCGCTGGGGTATATTTTTAGCAATTGCCAAAAATACATTGTAAGGGTCAAAATTATCGATTTTTCTTTTATGCCAAAAATCATTAGGATATTAAGTAAAGACCATGTTCCATGAAGATATATTGTAAATTTCTTACCGTATATATATCAAAACTTCATTTTTTATTAGTAATATGCATTGCTAAGAACTTCATTTGGACAACTTTAAAGGCGATTTTCTCAATATTTAGATTTTTTTGCACCCTCAGATTCCAGATTTTCAAATAGTTGTATCTCGGCCAAATATTGTCCTATCATAACAAACCATACATCAATGGAAAGCTTATTTATTCAGCTTTCAGATGTAGACTTCTCAATTTCAAAAAATTGACACTTAAGACTGGTTTTGTGGTCCAGGTCACATTTGTTTAAAGTAACAATGACACTATACCGGTGTGAGGTGAGAAGGGCCTTGTAGACCCTGAAAAATGGGCTGTACCATCAGGGTGCATCTCACCATCTGCTGCATTAAACAGGTTGGAGATACAGATGAGAATTACTGGGAATGAGCACTGTTTGTGTACTGACAAAAAAACAGGCAATAGGGTATACTTTATGTTGGTCAACATAACTGACCTTCTTTAGGCCGGGAATTATTTACATCTGTGTTTTTACCACATAACTGTAGGAAGAAACGTGATGGGCCTTATTCATGGCTTCATTGTCTCTACATGAAAAACTAAAGAGCATATTAAAAGATCAATGTTTTGGGGAAGTTGTTAGTCTCATTGATGCACAAGTAAAGAACTTATGTTTTCCATGTGAAGACATTTCATCCTGAATGTTCTGTTGCATCTACAAAAGAAAGAAGCTGAATGTCAGTGCAGTCGACGAACTGTTTGTTGAACTTTAATTGAACCAATACAGGTGAGCCTAGTTACAGATAAGCAATGCCTCTTTTAACATTAGAAGTTAGTAGTATCCCAAATGAATGGTTACCAATTAAATGTTTTTGAAATGATAGATGGCAAACACTCACATGTGGCACTGAAATATTATATGGACAAAAACTACTGAAACATTTTACATAAGATCTTTTGTGTTTAGGAGAACAAAGAAAGTTCTTCTGGTTTGGAAAGGGGGTGTCGTTTTTCGTGTTTTCGTCTCTGCCTTTGGGACATTTCGTGGATTTTTTCAAGTTGTTTTGTTTATCAAGCTAGATTGTTTTCATCAAATGGTTTTGTGCACACAAACAATGATTGCTGCAGAACATAATTTCTTCGGTTAAGATTTGCACACACACGCACACACACACACACACATATAAATATTTATTTGTGTCTGTGTGTGCGTGTGTGTGGTTTTAATTAATTTTAGATTCACTTTCAGTTTTAGTTAACTATAATAAACCAAACCTTAATCATTGCTAAAAGACCGCAGACGTTGTTCCAGTATTTCAGTGTCACGTGAGTGTTTGGCATCTATCATTTCCTCAGTGTCATTAGAACTGGAATGATCAGTGTTCATCTAGACACACCTTGGAACTACTGTACAGCTTCAACAACATTATATAATCTAGAAAGGCTAGTAACCGTGTGACATTAACTTTTATGCAAATCTTAATTCGTTACATTTATATAGCGCTTTTTCTGGGTACTCAAAGTGCTTTACATGAAAGGGGGGGAATCTCCTCAACCACCACCAGTGTGCAGCATCCACCTGGATGATGCGACGGCAGCCATACTGCGCCAGAACACCCACCACACACCAGCTTATTGGTGGAGAGGAGACAGAGTGATGAAGCCAATCAATGTATGGGGATGATTAGGAGGCCAACAGGCAAATTTGGCCAGGATGCCAGGGTTACACCCCTACTCTTTTTCAAAGGACATCCTGGGATTTTTAATGACCACAGAGAGTCAGGACCTCGGTTTAACATCTCTTCCGAAGGACGGTGCTTTTTACACTATAGTGTCCCCGTCACTATACTGGGGCGTTAGGACCCACACAGACCACAGGGTGAGCACCCCCTGCTGGCCTCACAAACACCTCTTCCAACAGCTACCTAGTTTTCTCAGGAGGTCTCCCATCCAGGTACTGACCAGGCTCAGCCCTGCTTAGCTTCAGTGGGCAACCAGTCTTGGGCTGCAGGGTGATATGGCTGCTGATCTTAACTGAAGAAATCATGTACTGCAGCAATCATTGTTTGTGTGCACAAAACCATTTGATGAAAACAATCCAGCTTGATAAACAAAACAACTTGAAAAGAATCCACGACATGTCCCAAAGGCAGAGATGAAAACACAAAAAATGACACCCCCTTTCCAAACCAGAAGAACTTTCTATGCTCTCCTAAACACAAAAGATCTTATGTAAAATGTTTCAGTAGTTTTTGTCCATAAAATGAAAGTCAGTGGGTTGACTTGCATTGTATGTACTAAATAAATAAATAAATAAAAATAAAATGAAAAAAGGAGGTAAATAATGAGGGTGAGTAAATGATGACGTCCTTTTAACAAACAATTTCATGAAATTTATTTATATTTATATGTAATTATAACATAATTATAGCATACCATATAATATATGTCTTGGTGTGGTCTTTATTATTATTACTACAGTATAATAATAATATTATAATTATAATTATCTTTAAAAAAAACAACTTAACAAGATTTTAATCTCAGTTGGTGTTCATATTCATTGCATCTTTTTTTCTGTACAATAATGCTTAAGACATTAAATCACGCATAATGTAAGTGTGTGCATGTGTGTGCACGATCCCATTTCTTCCATTTCTACGATATCATGATACCGGTTTGCGTCAAGAGACCTTGACCATCCGCATTCTTCCAGTATATTCTTCTGTAGAAAACACTGGAAGCAACTGATTTTCATGACTCAGTTCTGTAACTGATCTTGAAAGTCTATTCTTCCATTGCATGATATTTGCACCTCTGCTTGTAATTGCACCTCTTCCATGCAATTAAAATGAATGGGGACTGAAGGTTTCAAGCTTTAAATAGGGCACAAAAGCATCATAAAAGTAGCATATATACAATTAGTTCACTATATTCCAAGTCTTTAGTAAGCTATGCAATCCCTTTTTATGAGTAACAGAAGGAAATTTAAGTCGTTATTAAATTGGTCACAAGTCTGACTAATCATTTCATCTCACTTATTCCTTATGATTTGCTTTTACTGCACAACTAGATGTTTCATTTTGTTACAAATGTGTATGTAAACTATCTTTGCTAGAAAGTACTTTCAACAGTGGTAACTGCCTGCTCTGAATTTTAATGACATGAATGCAAACTTGTTAAACGTCATCTAAAACACAATCCCCCGGTTTCACAGACAAGGCTTAAGCTAGTCCTGGACTAAAATGCATTTTTGATCTGTTTTAACTGAAACATGCCAGTTGCATTTAGCCATTTTAAATTTAAAATATCATTTATGTGATTCATATAATTTGTAATTGAATGTGAAGAGAAAAGAAACATTAAGCCATTTTAGGCATAGGCATGTGATTTAGTATGAATGTGTGCATATTTGAAAAGAAAATATTATTTGCAAAGTTTAAAGGAGGGGTTCTCAATTCCAGTCCTGGGAACCCACTGCTCTGTTTTATTGAAAGTGTAAAATAGAAGATACACTGAGCATTTCAAATTAATGCTGCAAATTCAGCTTTCTTTCATTCATTAAAAAAAAGCCCACTACTTGGAATGATTTTGACTACGTCTGCTTGCAGAATTAAAATTTGAATGCACACGCCCAAACCATTTAACCATTATATCACAGACCATATGACTTATGAGCCCCAAACGTGTAATATGGATACATTAAAATGGCTAAAGCATCAAATGTTTGTCAAATTCAAATTAATTGAATCAGGTATGAATTAAAATTCACAAATGTTTTGACAAGACAAACAGTCACATGTTGGTGCACAGACAAAATAAATTAACATTTAAAGATATAAACCAAACCGCTTGTCCACAAGTATTTTAAAGGTTTTTAAAACTATATTTTAATCCAGTTGATTTAATTCCAGTATTATTTCAAGTGACATTTTTCTTTTTCTTTTAGTTTTAGTAAACTATAATAACACTGTTGAGTATAACTCAACTTCTTTTAAAACCATTAAAACATTTTAAGATTCCAAACTTTGAACAGTAGTGTGTGTATTTGTTTGTTTGTTTGTATAAATCACTGGTCTCTTGGACCTCCCTGTACATGGTTACATGTAGTAAACAAAAATCAATGTGAGACATTGTAATGAAACGGCATATATTTATTTTTTCATTTTTAACAGCTGAGAGGTCTCTCGTAGCTGTCATGCATTAGGCATTCAAATCATTAATCCCCAATTGAATAATCATGTTGAATAGTAAAAATAATTACAAATACTATAAGTTTCATATGAAACATTAGCCGTCTATATGATTTCAAACTATTTTAGATTTAAAAAAGAATTGATATCCTCCAGGCCTCGTGTTATCTTCATTGAATAGAGACACAGTGAAACATACAAATGTTGGACAGAAATAGATACACAAAGTCTTGAGAAATTAATTAAACCAACTCACTTTAAATGTGCACAAAGCATATTTCTACAGCCAACACAAACTGGACAAGAGAAGTACAGTGATAACAGATAAAGAGGAAGTGGATGCTGATGAAGGTGCTGCAGTTTGCATCTGTGATGTCACAACTCTGCCATTCAAGGGCTGAACTCCTCTGAAGTTGCTGGTGATCAGAACTGAAGCGCTTGTGTCTTTGAAAAGGACAGTTGTGCTGAAGCGGTTGATCTGTTTGGAAGAATAAAGTAAATAGAGTGACTATTATATGTAGGAGTTGTCATCCAACAATGGACGAATGTGATTTTTATAAATTACTGTACCAAAAAGTTGCCTTTACTTACAAAGTCATGGCTGACTTTGATGGGCTCTTTAAACACAGTCCAAATCACAACTTCATTACAGTTGGGTATAGTTAGAGAGCCTTGGTAGCGGTAATATTTAGTCCTGTCCACACCTTCAAGCAGACTGTCCAGTGTGATTTGATTCATGATGTCTAACGTTTGATTACCTAAATGTACAAAAAAGTCAAAAGGGTGTAATGAAATTACTTGGCTCTCTCCAGTTTTGTGCTAATATGCACATTAAGCTTATTATTTTTTTATTGTATGAAGCGCACAAAAGACCCTTCAATCAACTGAAATCACTTAAAGCAATAGTTTACCCCAAAATTAACATTTTTGTCATCATTTACTTTACCTTAGCTGTCATGATTTACCTTGTCATTCTAAAACCTGTATGACTTTCTTTCTTCAGTGGAACACACAGTAATTTTACACTTTGTCTTGTCCATACAATGAAAGTCAATAGCTCCATCCACCATTTTTTTTATGCACATTTTCACATAAAAAACATATGGCGCCTATTTATCAGGAAGTGACAATTTTGCTCTCTTCGTCTCACTGGATGGAAACGGTGCTTTATTTGCAAATGTTTTAATCAATATTCCAATTTAGGGCAGAAGTGAAATTCACAACTTTGCATGGAAACATATCTACTGTGGACCAGTCAGTGTTGTTTTAGACCCCTCTGATTTTCACTGTATGGACAAAATAGCTGAAAATATCTTTTGTGTTCCGCAGAATGTCATACAGATTTGGAATGACATGAGGGTGAATAAATTATGACAAAATGTTCATTTTGGGGGTGAACTATTCACTCACAGAACTGCCAACTCAATAAGAGTTTTACCAGGTTTGGGGATTTTTTTCAAGTAGGATGTTAGGATATCCCAGCTTTTTGTTTTGTTCGCTTCATAGGTCCCCTGTTGGTTAAATGAAAATACACATACAGTATATACACATGTGCACAATGGACATGGATATACTTTTAGGTTTGAGTTTCTTTCTGGATATATTAAATGTCATGCTCACTTCAATGAAGAATCCAAGAACAGCAAGTCCTGTGCTGTCTTTGGCAGCTAAAGCAGCTGGTAAACTTTTGTTGAATTTTGAATGGACATTTACAATGTGCAGCTTTGAGACATAATCAGACACAGAAAGAATAAATGATATACTCATATGATATAACTATGATACCCAGGTTGTTTTTAGGGTATATGTACATTTGGAATAATGTAATGACGTAATAGCTGTTATACTTATGTGCATGTCATCATCATTCATCATACCTCCATTGGGTACTGTTTGCCATCCACCGTGTGTTCGGAGCCAGGCGAGGAGCTGCCGTTACCCCAGTGGAGATGGAATTGTAGAGTGTTGTAAAGACCTGGAAGATCACCTCCTTGCACTGTCATTTTTGCATCATCCAGGCTGACCTTCACTGTGAAGACAATGGACATATTAGGTCCAGGACATACTTTATCACACGAGAGAACACTGAATTGATCAGTAATCCTTACCAGATTCGCCTGAGTTTACGATTGACATGAAGGTGGAGTTGTCAGCAAATCCAGTGAAGTTAAAGGAGGTCAGGTTAGGATTTCCCTGAACACTTGCAGTCACGATATTAATGGGAGATTGTTTGGATCCATTGCAGTATTGTGAGGAAATCTCGGACCAGGTGGTAAAATCTATTACAGATCAAGAGACAAAAAAATAAATAAATTAAAAAAAAAAATCCCCTTCAGAACAAGTTTTTAATATATTCATATTTAACATTTATAATAAGACTTCCATTGAGTTTTATGCAAATTTGAAATATTTTATAATATAGTAAATAAATCACACTTACTGCATGCTGGCTTGTGATAGCACCATTCTGTTTAGAGTGAAACACCAGTATTAAAAAACATAACAAATGAAATGGCTGAATTTTCTATCAAAAAAGTTTCAAGAGACTTTAACAGAGTCATAAAAAAACAAAACAACATATTCACTGAGCAAATGAAGCTGAACTTCAGTTACACTCACACACTGACGCATCCTCACTGTGGACAGAGGGACACAGAAGAGCAGCAAAGCAAATAAGCAGCAAGACAATCATCTGCATCAAACAATACATCATTAAATAAGAAAACAATGCTGCTAGCAGAATTTCATTTCATTCTAAATTAATTTAATCTGATATAAGAAATGAAATCAATCAGATACAGGTAGTTCCGGTTTTACTGTACCTCTTTGACTTGATTCACTTGGCTGTATGCAGGAATATGATGAGTTGGCTTCATTCCTGCCTTTAGTACTCTTCCCTGCTCACATGTAGTGGGTGGGTCACTTTCATCAGTTCATCTACTGAAAAAAAAAAAAAGCATTCCGATTGAACATTCACATGTGATCACATTGATAGGCTTCTCTCATCTTCGGAGATGACTTCCGAATCATTACTTAAATGATCTTTTCACAATCTGAACTCTCAGCATGACTTTGGTCATTCATTCTCTCTCTCGTGATGGAGCAGAAAAGCTCACTACAGTTCACTACATTGCACTTTTCATTTTCAGTCTTTAAAATGATTCAAAATGAGTTTGTTAGTTGTCGAATTCCAAAAGTTTCACTTACAGTATAACAGAAATAAGTGGTTGTAAATAGAACCACTTTAAGTTTTTTTGGGTTGTACTTTGGCTAATGTTCTGGCAGTTATGAATAAACGTTCTTCCAGTATGTTAATAGAACATTTGTTTTAATTCATCTGGTCTTTAATAAAATTCTCAAAACATTAGAACAAAAATATTATTTATGCCTGGTTTATGGAACTTTTTAGTTTGACATTGGTCTAAATTTGTTTCAAACATTGCTACTTTGTTTCAGATGGTTCCGAGAACACTTACAACAAATAACAAAAGTACAGAGGTGTAAAGAATACCTGAAAACCATACTTGAGTAAAAGTACAGATACCTCAGAGTGAAAATTACTCCACTACAAGTTACAAGTCACCAATTCCAAAACAACTTGATGAAAAGTATTAGAGTATCTGATTTTAACAGTACTTAAATATTTTACTTATACTAAATATAAGCTCAAAGATGCACTAGTCAAAGAGACGTGCCAGTCAAAATCTGTAACATTGTGGAGAAGCTGGTGAAAAGAGGTAAGGATCTATGTACAGATATTTCATGGAAAAACAAACAATAAGCCAAAAACCACGGGGAACAAAGAACAGAATGACGGGCAAACAGACAACCATTACATTCAACAACTGACAAAGAACTAAAGAAACACTAGGGCTGTATACACAGTACACAGGAGGCTAACAAGCTGAACAAGACAAGATACAAACTAACTACAAACACCATGGGAGACAGGAAGTGATAAAAGTCCAAGACAAGGCACAGAAAATGCAACAAAACAAGAGCTAGCTGATTTGTGAGGAGAGCAATCACGCTTATTTTCTGAAACCAAAATAAAACTGAACACCTCAAAATTGCAAAAACAAAAAACAATATCCTTCAAAAAGGTCTCTTCAGTATAATGGATAAATAAAATAATGTTAAGTAAAATTAAAAAGTCAAAGTCTTCTTGCACTCTATATGCTGGTTTCGCCCTCATTGCCAGCTGCAGTCATGTCCTCATCTCATTTATAAAACACCTGTGATTCACAACTACTGGCTAAGAAACTCACATTCAGGTAAAGTAGCCTTGTTGACGAGTTTGGGTGAGTAAGGGCAAAATGCACAAGATATAGTGCTTTCAGTGCCCTGTAGTTGGTGATATCACATCTTCTGTAGCATAAATAAACTGCTGCAGGTGCCATGCAAAATGTAATGTGTAACTGCAACACTCATTTCAAATGTAGTGGAGTAAAGAGTACAGATCCTCATTCAAAAATGTAGTGAAGTAGAGAGTAAATGTTGCTAATGTCTTTGATACTCAGTAAAACTACAAAGTACCCGAAAAGATACTTAAGTATAGTAATTAGTTACATTTACTCAAGTACTTTACACCTCTGCAAAAGAATACAAAATTTACAACATCAATACAAAACAATCATGAATCACAACAATTTACCAGAGGATACAGCATAGAATTTGTTAAAAGTACCTTAAACTCAATCAGTGATGGAAGTATGGTCGGATTAAAATGATTTATTATTCCAGTTTCCAAGCAATAGAAGCATTATATTTAAAGACTTTTGTTCCAGCTCTGTTATATGAATCTTAAACAACTATCAAACCGAATACCATAATGTTCCCTTAATGTTGTTTCTAATTTTAATGTCGTCTCTGATTTGTGCTTGTCCTTTCTTTTTATGTCCAAGAAAAATATGTTTTTTAAAGCTAATTTTATAGATATTTGGAATTTTTCACAGAACATTTACAGTTTTACTTTTACATTTACTTTGCCTCATATCATTCCAAATATAGATATCTTTCTTCCATGGCAGCCATTAGCCTTTATTGTTGCTGTCAATCATCCTCATTCTTCATTAAAGTTCGTTTTAAAGGGCGTTTACAGTCTCACGCATTTTGAATGACCTTAGTTGATTTAGAGTCTGTACTTGATTTTGACTTGTCTGCTTAATAATTACTTTAACTCTTTAATCTTTTGATGCTTATTTCCCTTTTAACTCATAATTGGTCATAATTTGTTTTTTGGCCCACCAAACAAAGTTATTACTATCCAAATTACTAGCTGATCTCATGAGAAAATAGTATTGTTTCATGAAGTCACGATTTGTTTTTTGTTTTTTTATAAAACTTATGTACCCCTGTACATAAGTAATGGGGCGTAAAAAGATCATTTGAAAATGTACGAACAAACTCTTTCTAGGCCTATAGGTGTTCTATAGGTGTTTCTTCTCTCTCTCTCTCTCTCTCTCTCTCTCTCTCTCTATATATATATTGTTTATATATTTAAACCCATTTTCACTCCCAAGGCATCAAATATTACAAGGAGGCCTATACTCTACATCAGTCTCTTTTAGCAGCTTTATTTAGCACTAAGTCAATTGCTTTCAATGCCAAAACTCAGACATTAAAAAACTGATTTGATGGGCATTAAAAAAGTTATGATCATAAAAGTTATCAGAGGCTAAATGATTGCTTTGTGTGAGGAATAGATGCAAAATGTGAATGGCTCTTCTTTCATGACACATACATACAAGTCCGGGCTTATCTTTTTAATAAAATGTGATTGCTTTCATGGAGGGGAAAGATTTTCAGCAGTTTGGCACTTTGCACCTCATGCAAAGATATGGTATAGCTTCAGAAGACCTTTCTAGAAGACCTTTAAGGAGGCTTGCTTCTTCAAACAAAACATATTCTCAGGGTATAACACGGTTCCTCATTCCAGCGGCTTCAGTTCCTTCTTCTACCTTTGCTTCTGGCTGTAAATTTTAAATAAAATTGCAGACATTCATTTGCTGATTGACGAACATTCAAAAGACACACTACAGAAAAGTTCCCCTGGAAGAACCGGAATGAGAAACCCTGCCATAATGAACCTACATAACAAAACAAGACACACCGGAAAATAATTTGCATGAAAAATACCAGAAATACCAGACAAAAGGTTAGAAAACGAACGTATGGCATAGGCATACACTATAGAACTTCTGTCAAGCATTAAGTTCGAAAGTTTATAACCTCTTGGCTCATTATATTGCTTTTTAAGCATCAATAAGTGTTTGTAGTAGCTATGCATGAATCCCTCAATTGCCCTGTAAGTGTGAAAGCAGGAGCTCAACATCATATAGCCACTGTTGGGAAAAGCTGAAATGTGCAGGACATTTAGTATGGATTTCCCTACTCAGGACAATGCATTCATGTACAACCATCATAAAACATACAAACAGTCATTGACCAAGTAAGCTACAATCCACCAATTCTACCCGAAACCACATCACTTTTGATGATTGGCTACGCTATTTTTAATTTTGTCATCTGAATATCAACATTTGTGAGATTTATTCAGTCAAAACAGTTTTGAGGTTAAACTGATCTAATTTTGCTTCTCTGGAAAAGACTGATTTATGACATTGTATTATAATATCTTATAAGTCTTTTTATGAGTTTTCTGTCTATTTGTTAATGAAGGATTTGTAGAGTAAACATTATAGTTTTTATGTTGAAGTAAACAGACCAAATAAGACCCTTAGGATAAGGTGCAGATGTTTCTATGTATTTATTTCTTTATTAGTGAGATAATAAATAATGATCTGGACTATGGGTATGTCTCTTAAAATTGAAAGTCTGGATCTGAGACAAAGTACATTTGAATTTGTTTGTTTACTTAGCAAAAACATCAGTTAGTTTTAATAAAAATGAACTTGTGGGACATAAAATTGCCTGAAGTTGAAGAAACACCTTAACCAATCACTGTCAGTAAACGTGTTCAGACAAATTGCAGCCTCAATATTTTCTATTACATTCACACATTCATTTTGTCATTTTCAAATTCTTATTTTCATCCCTTCAAACGTCTCTGAATATTGTATGAATGTATCATTCTGCTCATTCAGTGTACACCAACCTCAGCTCCTCAGGGGAAGGACAGGCTTTAAAAATTGATGGACGGGGTGGCATGGTCCATCTACATCATACAGAATAAACATTATGCTGTCCACATAATAACAGACAAATGAATCCTTTAATTCCCAAAACCCGTTAAATACACAATAATCTACATTAAAATCATAATTGTTTGTTAATCAACCCATTTCAAAATATGTCTAGTTACCACAAAAAAACAGTCTGTGGTTTGGAGGGACTTTGTCATTTGCATACCTCTGAAGTAATGTCATCTTTTAACTCAGAAAAAGTGATTTATGTTCATCCATGCAATAAATATTGCTGGATAAAAGACTCATTTAAGCTCCCTAGAGTGATAGAGCATGCAGGTAAAAAACAGCTTATATTCATTATTAACAAATATAGGTCAAGGTCATCATTTCAAAATCAAGGTTCTATTAGATGCAGACTGTTATTACTGTAAAGATAAAGGAAAGAACCCTTTGGCTGCATCCGAAAACTGAAAAATGCTGCCTTCGGAGGCAGCATTCCAAGGTAGGAAGGCATCAAGGCATGTCCGAATCCAAAATTAGCTTCACTTCCTGTCTCATGAGATGCCTTCATCTGATCAATTTTTGAAGGCAGCATAGATGTATCCTTCGCTGCCTTTGATTTCCCACAATCCTGCGCGTTCCGTTCCGAGACGGTTGAGCTAAAAAATAAAGATGGCGGCTGGAAGTTGCGTTTGGTGGTTATTTGTTGTGTAAATGTATATTTCTGATTAACTTTTTGCACTTTTGATGTTATTTCTAGCGAGAAATGAGTATTATAGTAATTAAATATTCATTTAGTTATCACCAAAACTCGTTCTATTTTGTTGTAGATCATTAAACCGTTACGCTGCCTTAGAAGCCTGTCCGAAATAAGTTTCGTGAGGTGCCTTCATGCATAAACGCTGCCTGCAAAGCCATTGCCTCATAAGGCAGTGAGGCAGCAAGGCAGCTGCCTAAGTTTTCGGATGCAGCCTTTGTCACAGATCGGTCAGGCTCACTCACCACCCAATCACAGCGCACCCCATCACCAGAGTACTAACTACACGCACCTGCAAGTCATCAGCTCCCTCATTAACTAGCATTTATAAGCACACACCTCACTTCACTCAGCGTCTGATCTTGTTCAGATGTAGAGGACTCGCTCTCCATGATATCCTGTTGATACATTATGATACCTACCTAGTTTACTTACCTGTTGTGTCTTCTCCAGAGTTACCTTCTGCTCCTAGCTCCATCATCTCCTCCAGTCTCCATCGCATTGTGGATAATCTCCCTATTCATCATCAGAGGTGTGTGCTTACTTCCATCTCTGTCCCACGATCTCCTGCGAAACAAGAATCAAGGTTACAAGCTTCATCAAGTCAAGAAACCCTTCAGTATCTCCATTCAAGATACTCCCCTTTCATCTGCACCCGCACCTATTGCTGACAATAAACTAACTTGTCATACTTTTATTCCTTTGTCCAAGTATCGTTCCGTAACACCCTTATGTTAATAACTATTATAAAATGTTTAAAGTGTGAGGTGAGAACCCTGTAGACTCTGAAAAATGGACTGTACCATCAGGGTACTTCTCACTATCTGCTGCATTAAAGGTTGGCAAGACAGATGAGAATTACTGTGAGCATATTTGCACTGACAAACAGGAAATAGAGCTACACTTTTTGTGAACACTTTTGACCAGGAATTATTTACACCTGTGACGTGAAACATCATGGATCTTACTCATGACTTTACCATCTGGACTCTTATGGTTGCATGTGAAGGGGTATGTTATGTGCATGCTTTTGGTTGTTGGTCCCATTTTCACTGAAATGGCAATAATTAAGGCATGAAAAAACTAAAGAGCATTTCAAAAGATCAGTGTTTAGAGAAGTTCTTATAGTGTGCATGCACTCCTGTATGTTTTCCAGGTGAAGACAGTTCATCCTGAACGTTCTATAGTATTACATCTACAAGAGAAAGAAGCTGAATGTCGGCTCAAAATCAGTCTTTGTTCAATAACGCTACCAATACAGGTGAGCTTAGTCACAGATAAGCACTGATCCTCAAAACCTTAGAAGTTACGTTTTATCCAGATGTCATTACACTCTTTTATACCTTTGATTTGATCATTTAATGATATAGTTCAGCCAATTCTGTCATTTACTCACCCTAATGTCATTCCAACACTGTGTGACTGACTTTCTTCTGTGGAACACAAATATAATTTGAAAAATGTGATTGTGGAGACATTTTTTGGCATTTGCATCAATGAACGCTGATATCATATAATATTGCCAAATTTTCATTAATCCCACAGGAAGCTTCTGTGTACACAGACCTACATCCACCTCAACCTCTTCTCCTCATTCATCCTGAGGGCTTTGTCTGTGTTTGTAAAGGATGCTGTTATTCGTTGACGATACTGTCAATCACTGTATAGTTTCCACGGTACGTTACACCAAAGAAATGACTGATAAGATCAAAAAAAAAAAAAAAAAAAATGCCATAGCATGCATATATTTTAGAGTGATCATCTGCCCCTCTGTAACTGAATGCTTTTTCGTCTGCCAGGTTTTGTGCAAGGCTGTGGTGACATTTTTCCAGTATCATGTGTTATCAAATTTCTACTGGCTGCTCGTTGAGGGACTTTATCTTCAGACACTGCTAGCATTCACCTTCACCCACACAAGACCATTTTTCTGGTGCTATATTCTTATTGGCTGGGGTAAAACCTCATTTTACATTTACAGGAAGAATATTTTACACACAAACTGCGGTTTATATAACATTCTTAAATGCTCATGGATAGCTTTCTCTGTATTACAGGGACACCATCTGTCACAGTAATAATCTGGACATTTCTCAAACATAAATATGACAATCATGGGTGAGAATGAGATTACTATGGAGTGCATTTGGACAATTAATATAAAGTTCTGTCATGACATTCTAGATTGCGCAGGCCGATATATTCTAACTCAATCTGATGACATCACTATTCACACGGTGCAGCTGATTTCTTTTCACATCAGCAGCCAATGAACTTGCTGCTCAACATTCAAATACTTGGCTAATGCTTGCTGTAGCAGTTGCAATGCATTTCAGAAACCCTCCTCCTTCCCCAGCTCCACCTGTATAGATCTACTTCGGGGTGATTCATGTGTGCTGTGCATGGGGGTTATTTCATTTTTGTTATATGTGCAGCAGCAGCATTTCCTACATGCTCACAGCAGCTTGTCTGTAGATGTACTGACAGTAGCAAGTCTTGGTACTTGCTCTGCTGCAGCAGTGTAGCAGATCTATTCTGCCAAGACCAAACACATTAACATTGCCATGTATATTACCATGCAAATACTCTCAGAGAGTTGTCGTGACAGAACTCTGGGAAGCACAGTAAAAGATAACAGTTACAATAAAGGTTTCTATGTGCATGAGTGTATCATAAATGACAGTGTTTATATGTGTTGGTAGGTGCTGGGATGACCTGGACAGTGGCTACTGGTGGATCATCAAAATTCCCATTTTGCTTTCTGTATTTGTAAGTTAATAGAAAATATAATATATGTTTGCTTAAGACAGGCTATGTGTTTATTTGTTTCTTTCTTTATTGTTTGTTTGTTTTTCCCTGTTAAAATACTATCCCAGTTTAATATGCAGTGAAGGAAAGGCATTTGTAGCATTTGCCTGAAAACACTGTGGCTGGTTTTGTACACTATACAAAGTAGTAACCTGCAATTCTTACCTTGAAGAGCTATCTCTACCTGATTTCATCTATAAACAATAGTTTTGGTTTAATTTAATGTATTTGGGTACATTCAGTGATTTAACATTAATTTAATTTTTAATTTAATTGAATTTATTTTTTGACTTGACTAAAACCAGACAATATAGAAGTAACCTTTTTTCCCCATCAGTTTTCTTAGGATTGACTAATGTGCTTTTAAACTTTACAGGTGAACTTTCTGGTGTTTGTTAACATAAGCAGGATTATAGTTGTCAAGACAAAAACCCCAGAATCAAATGGAGGGGACAGGCAACTTTACAGGTGAAATCTGTTAAATAATTATTACAAATTGTAAAAACAAACTTTCTTTTTGGTTCCTTTTCAATATTACAAACACATCATTTTACATACAAAAAGGTGCCCTTTTGTCCATTCTTTTACCATTCAGGCGACTGGCGAAGTCAGCTCTTCTGCTTATCCCTCTTTTTGGAGTGCATTACATCGTATTTGCTCTGTTTCCCGAACATGTGGGTCTAGAGGCAAGACTCTTCTTTGAACTTGTGCTATAGGTTCCTTCCAGGTACTGTTCAGGCACTTATAATGCAACCTACAGTGCAGACAACACAAAACAAGAAATCAAATCGACAGCGGTCTAATAAATGAACCGTCTTATCCTATCTCTCTCATTTGAGAGGTGAGGAGCTTAAGAGATGCTTCTATGGAGCCTTTTCATAAGTGAAACTGTGCCCTCTACTGTAAATGTACTTGAAATACAAAAGCTATCTTAACATGTTGTCACCTTTATATAAAAAAATTTCACTTTCAGAAAAAATGCAGAAATATACTAATCAAGTACTAAAACAAATTCATAAAGTCTCATTAAAGACTTGACTTTATGCCATACTGTAAATGTCAAAATATTAATTATGGCATTTCTTTGAAGGGTTTCATTGTGGCATTGTTATACTGCTTCTTGAACTGTGAGATAAGATCTAATACATTTCAGGGCCGTAACCATAGACACTGAGGGGGACAAGTCCCCCCCCAATAATCAGAAATTGCCAAACGTCCCCCCCCCCCCAATATTTGAAATTCTTGCACTGTATATACATATATTGGTCCCCCCCAATGTTCAAGACATGGTTACGGCCTTGATACATTTTAATAACATATGAAAATATAAAGATAATTAATTAATGTTTTTAATAGGTCCAGAATGAAATTAAAAAAGAGATTGAGAAATATAAGTTCCGAACTGACAACGTCACTTTCCAAATGGCAACCCAAGACTTCACTGCATAAACTTGAGTATGTTTTATCAAGACTGCACTTTCTCACATTGTTATAACACTGTGATGATAATTGTGTTAAAATTCTCACACTTCACATCACATTTTTATTTATTTATTTATTCATTTATTTACATGGCTGTAAGTTAGTTTTTTTATTTAAAAAAAAGTTAGTGTTAGGTGTGAATTAGGTTTAGTTTGATATTTTACAGATTTTTTTCACATTTGTCTAACAAGTATTTTGGCATGTTGAAAGACGTTAATGTCTTATTTGGTCTGTACTTTACAATTTTTAATTTTCTGCTAATATTAAAAAAGCATTGAAAAAATTGCTGAATGTTACTTTTCCTTTTTTTTAAAATATGCAACACCATAGGATGGCGCTCCATGTTCAATATTCAACGCGATGTATTACGTCTTCAATATCAGTTTTCAAATATGAGCTCCTTTTCAGTCAGTCAGTATGTACAGTAACATGCTGGAAATAATATATGATAATATTCTTCACAATAGTAAACATCCAGTATTAAACAGTAGTAATGTGAATAGGTTCAGTAATTTCTTCTTTTTGATATACAGAATGTTGTTGTTAGCATATGTGCAGTTCAATGATAGTTCTTCATCCCTTCCAAGAAAAATCTGCAACATTATCAGTGGGAGTGATCAACTATATTAGATTTCTTCTCAGCTGCCTGATCTACTTTAAACGGTTGGCGTGTGCGTGTGAGAGAGAGAGAGAGAGAGAGAGAGAGAGATTGTTTTATATAGGCTAAATATATGCTTTGTGTGTGAATAGAATTCAAGGGCCTGAAGCTTAAAACACACAATTTATTATTTTATTCATGACCAATTATTTAGCATGTAAAACACACACATTTACAACGGGCTACTAGTAGTAATGATAATTTAAATGAAATCTTAACCGCCTTTCGCCTTAACCGATTTTCGCGCCTTTTATCAAACTAACGGTCAAAATACTCGTTTGAACGTGTGTACCCATTAGCGAACATTTCTGCGATATATTTAACAGTACAGGTTATTTTCGTTAGATATATTTTACAAATAAGAAAAACAAATTTTTTAGGCTATATACTTAGTCTATTCATATACCAACTAAAATATGTTAAAACCTCTGTGGAAAATCCTTCTCCCTATAGGCGATACAGAAATTATTATAGGGCAAAACAACCCATAAAAGCATCTGTCCAGGAAAGGTAATGTAGAAATAGCGTTTAAATGTTTCAGGACGCTCGTATGTAAGAGTTTTCCAGTGATGATCCTCTATACCTGTGGCTCAATCTCAGGTTTCATTCAAGACGTTTCTGCGTCAGCAACAGCTGTCCTGGAGCTCGCGCTGGCCCGGGTAAGAGAGGCAGACTTCAGCTGGAAGGAAGACCAAAGACTGACGGTTTTGTGGAAATATTTATCTCACTGTGACAGGTAAAGTTGTGGTCTAGAGCACTGCGTGATGTATATAGGTCAGTCGGTTGAGGGCAATGCTGTGTCTGTATCTGGAAAGCTGCAGGATTCATTTTGGCTCCCAAAGGTTTTGATTTCACTGCTGATTTAATATGCTGTTGACCATGTCATGACAGAAGTTTCTAGCTTGATAAGAAGCTTGATACAAATAGAACAGAATATAAAATAGAATGTTGAGGTATTATGGTTTAAAACTGTGATGAATATGAATTTGTCATAATTTAAGATTTGGGTAACACTGCGTATAAAGGTTTTCAACAATTTAGCAGAAAGTCAGATAAGTAGGATTTCACAAAATCATTACAAATGAGAAGTGAGAAAGATTTGCACATATTTCTCTCTAAAATACTTGATTCTGATTGGTCAGTCATGGCATTCTGCTGGCAAATTTATTTTGTATAATGACCACTAAATATATAATAATTGTCAGTGTTGGGAAGTAACTAGTTGCATGTAACTAAATTACGTAATTTAATTACAAAATAAATGTAATTGTAATCAGTTGCAGTTACTGAGAAAAATGTGTAATTAAATTACAGTTACCTACGAAAATGTTAACGTAGGGGGATACATCAGAATTTTTTTCACACACACCCACATACAGATTTAATTGATTTCTTTCATAAATTGCATTGACTGCTCTAAAATATGAGACATAAATATTTCAGGAGTTTAGGACACACGCTTATTCGATAACTGTTTTATTTCCTATTTGGGTTTATGTATATACTTTATTTTTTAAGATTCACTGTTTTTCCTAGCCATAGTTAGATGCCAGTGTTTTATGTCATAGCTATGCAATATTTGATATGAGAAACAGTATCTTAGCTACTAAACTATTTCTTGTTATGGTTTTAAATCTGTTTTTAACCTCAGAATGATCTTAAAGTAAGTCTGATTTTGTGCTGGCTGTGCTTTAAAATTAAATTATTATTATCTTAATTAAAGTGATGAAGGATTTTGTTGAGTGTTGAGTCCTACTGTAAGGTTAACCCTTCCCTGAAAATGATTAACAGTTGAAAACATTAGAAATTTAGAGAAATAATCAAAAACTAATGCAATCAGTTACATTAGGGTAACTTGTAATCTGTAAACTATTACATTTATAAAGTCATCTTCCCAACACTGATAATTGTATAATTGACCAAAGTCTCAGGCAAACTGTTTCCTATAGCTGTGCTAGATTCATGTCCCGAAATCACGTTGTGGTTTTTCTTTTAAAACAGCAAAATAATTAAAAATTAAATAATGAATACTGAAACTCAATTCAATATTCACATCTATTTTTTTATACTTTGTAAGCATTTGTGTAAAAAAATGTTTAATGAAAAGTTTATTTCTAAAAGAGATTGTCAGTTGCCTCGTTTTCCAGTCTTTCTCTTTATCACTCTCATGCACATTTACTCTCCTTCACACTTCCATACTGTATATGTAAACATGAACACACAAAACGTTTCTTTATGTCTAACATGTCAGGTCTGTTGTTCCAGCAGATGCTGACTGTGTAGTCGTACTCTTTTTCCCATCCCAACAGCGTATGGAGTCAGAGTTAAATATAGCCGGTATCTTCATTTCAGGGCTTGGCTGATGATGCTCGTAGTGCTCAGTTGTACCGCTCCATTCCTCCCCTGTTAATCCATGTTGCCCTGATCAGAGGTGTAGGATGATGGAGACTTTTGGACTGTTGGTCCCGAGACACTCGTCAAAAGTACACCGATCAGATTTTGTTTAACCCCCTTCAGTTTTATGCTCTTGCCTTTCACAGAGCTTCCTGCAGGAAGTAGATTTTGTCTCATGTAGATAGCACTGTTTCACAGAGAAGCCAGCTGGCTAAATTTAAGGGCGTTTAATGCTATCTATTGCTTGTGACCGAAATAAAAGGAGATGCTTGTTTTTAGTTTGATCTCTAAGGGCAAGATTAAGACATTAGGTTGGACCTTGTGAGTTTCCCTGGCTTGTTTCATAATATTAGCCCAGACTGGATGGGAAGGTGACACCATCAGGTATATGTTACGATCTTGGGTGTATGGATGGACCAACTATCCATGGTGTACCATACTAGGTATTTGGTGTGGATTTTTGTTGAATTAGGGGATGTGTTGTCTAGAGTGTGTGCGTCTCTATGAGCAAGTGCTGGGCATCACATGTTCTTGGACGCAGAAGGTGTTGGTTTTAGGTTTCTTTCACCGGTGGAACCATGTGATCTTCTGGTGATCCCCCTACCAGCACTCTACTAATGTGTGCAAAAGGGGAATCAGTGTTGAAGGTGCAAACATAAATTTGACCCGTTTCACAGACACCACACACTTATGTGTATCTGGAGTTTGTAGCGTTGTGACATTTGATATCTTTGCACATGAGATGTGTCGATTAGGGTTGTTTGTAGCCCCCATCAAAAATTGTCCCAATATCTTTTATTTTCCCTTTAGATACTGTTATGGATATATTTATATAAATGGGCATTGCAGTCAAGCTGCTTCATTGCTGACAAATGTTAAAATAGATTTGCAGGTTTCTTTTCCTACAGTGGATTTTAGGTTATCTTATCCATTGCTTCTGTCTTTTTGATTTACAAAATATCTTGTTGCTATTTCAGAGTGAGAAATCCCTGGAAATGATTCAGTATGAGTAAACTGTTTGATTGAATCAAATTGAATCACAAACTAATTTAGAACTTTTTGCAAACCTAATAAGAATATATATATATATAAAAAAAGTGATTTATTCACAAATCTGGCATTTGGTTCTGATTCTAAAAATCTGATAGAAAATGCACACAACATGATTGTTGAAGTATTATCAGAGAAAATGGTTTTCAGATCAGTATAAGGTAAACTTCATTGTTTTACTGGTACTCGTGGGTCTAGTGACACTCCTGGTCTTGATGAATCTTCATTTAATTCAGTAGTTCATTTAAAAAAGAAAATTCTGTCATTGTTAAACTCCATGTTGTTTCAAGTCTGTAGTACTGACTTCTTTCTTCTGTGAAACACAAAAGAAGCTGTTTTACAGAATGTCCACGCTGCTCTTTTCACCGTGATGCAAACTGAATGCCAGTCAAAAAGGACAAGAAAAGCACAATCAAAATCAGAGATGTGGTTTATAGAGGCAACCAGAATTTGAGTATAGCTCATATTTTTTATTTCCCTCTCCTCTGTATCATGTTGTTCAATACATTCAAATATCAATTCAATGTTGCTTTGTCTTGAAGGTGTACAGGTGTAAATGTGATTTGAGAGCTACAGAGGAGAGGGGACTTTCAGCAAACTTAAATGTTAGTCTGTTTCACACAGAAAGCTATAGTATGGCTTCAGAGTACTTCATATATTGTGAATGATTCATATGGACAATGTTTATGCTTTTTGTGTTGTCTAAAGCTTGACAGCCTCTGGTCACTGTAATTAAATAAGAAGCCTAGGCATTAGGCAAAATATCTCCTTTAGTGTTGCACAGAAGACAGGGGATTGTACTGGTTTCAAATGACATGAGCAGGAGTAAATGATATCTGTAGTGTTAACACGCTCGTATGCTTGACATGCTGAGGCTTTCTGCTACATATAGAGCTTTTACTGTTTCCTCAATGTACAAAACTGCTTTTCATAGTTTTTAAAATGCTAGAGTTCCACATTTTAGTGAATACATATGCACGCCTTTCTAGAAGATGAATAAACTTCATTCGGAATGAAATGATTTACCTTTTGGTTTACATTACATGTTCTACATTTCATATTTTAAAAACCATTATATAGTGATTTTAGTTGATAGCAGTGGATCTTTGCAAGTAAGGCTCCAGCATACATTAGGGCTTCATGAGGCCTTATAGAGACCAGAGAGAAAGGTTATGTAGACACGGCAGTGTTAAAGAGAGGCACGGTTTATGACCCTTTAAGAAGACATACTGTAGGCCCAGAGCAAGCCTCATGTCATCACACTATAGTCATAAAATCCCTTGTTTGTGCTGCTGATCATTTGTTTACAACTTACCACATAGGCATAAGTACAGAAGTCAAGAAGTCATGGATGTATATAGTCAAGCTACTGCTGATGGTATTTCAGTGAAATGAAGAGGTGTTTTGCTATGTTGAATGTCAGCAATGCCAGCTGTGTCAGCATAGTTATATAGTTTTAAGATATAGTTAAATATTATATAGTTTTAGGAGGATGACATAATTGATCTAAACCTTTTCATGTCTTAACAAACTAACTGTGTTTAACTGAATGTGTCAGTTAGTGACGATTTGTTTCATGAGCCAACACTGATCATGTATTAAAACCTCAAGCGGTAGCCCATGTACACTTAAGCTGTTCTAAATATGTATGAGGTGTAAAACAAAGTGTTATTACAAACAAATTTTTGAGCAATTTTTGCATTTAGGAAAATAAAAAATGTGTGTATGAAGTAGGGGTCTTCACTTGGATTTGAATTTGAGGTTTAGTCGAGTTCAAAAATAGTTGCAGATGAGTCTAATTTTAGGGGTCTGTCTTGTATTTTAGGGGTTTTTCTTTCTTTTTTTAAAGAAAATTAATTTATGTATTGCGGTAGGTAAATCAGGTCAGTTCGGGTCTGGTATAGATCTTAGAATCCAGAAGACTTTTTTGCAACTTTTTTGGTGAAAAGTTGGGAAAAAGGCCCACACACTGTGAAGATGGCAACAGTCAACAAAAAAAGCAAATGATTAAAACCACTACTTGACTGAGGAAACCTTTAATGTTCCTCAGTAAAGCTGTGGTTTTTATTTTGCTTTTTTGTTGTCTTTTTTTCATCCTAATAGTGTGAAGGCCTATTTTTGCAATTTTGGCTTTTTTGATTATTGTAGTTTACACACCTAGACTTTTTGGTCTACATATTGCTCCATAGTTTAAACCGTTAACATTTAATCATTTAGCAGATGCTTTTATCCAAAGCGACTTAGAAATAAAGACAATAGAAGCATTCAAACCAAATTCTGTTTAGTCTGAATACAATTTTTTTAATAATAATAAAATAATACATTTTTATAATAATAAAAAGAAAACAAGAAGAATGGAAAAAGAATAGAGAATGCTTATATGGTCATTTTTTTATAGATATAAACCATAAATACCATAGCAAATTTGTTTAAATGATTATATTTGATGGTGTGCTTCTGTTACCTTTTCTTAATCTGTGCAATGATGTTAATTTTTAAGAGTGGCTTAGGTATCCAGATATTTTTCAAGGGAATTGTATATGAAAAGACTATGGGTTATTGTCTCTTACATCTGTATTTTGCTGCCAAACCAGCCACTGGTTATCATTTATCTGAAAAAGCATTGCATGGATCACTCAAATGAAGAGAAGTGTGTGTGCATAACAGTCTGCCTGTTGTTCTTGGCTGTAGATACAGACGAAGAGATGAAGTAACCCAGCCACAAATATTAGCATGTCATCAGACATCATTATTTACTTCTGTCCTATGATTGAGCCTTCAGTGTTACTCGTGTGCTGGTTTTAGACAAACCTCTATCGACAGTACAGCTATGAAAAAAAAGGATCGGACTATCCAGTGGTATACTGTAACTCTTACTTGTTGAAGACCTGATCTGCTCTAATGCAATCAGGAAATATCTTCGATAAAGCCTCTGCAAGAAGTATATTTTAAGGCTTGGGGAAAACTGGGCCCCTGACCTGATAGAGACTCTTAAAAAGTTGGAGGAGGGGGCGGTGCTCTTTCTCATCCTGTAGTGATATAAGAGATCTTGATGGTGGCTTATTAGCCCCCTCCAGAATGGCACAGTGAAGCTTAATATTGGTGGGAAAATGACATAGAATGTCCTCCATTTTTGGCAGGAACTTCTTAAAGGGGACATATGGAAAACATTGCTCTTTTGAAAGAGTTTAATGGACTGTGTACACAAACTGATTTTTTTTTTGTATAATAAGCTGCAAAAATGTGTCATTTAGAAACAGTGACTGAGAAATGTTACATATGTTACAACTATAAGCACATGAACATTTTTAAGGAAAAGAGTCTGGTTGAATTCAATAACGATCAATCGGTAATGGAGCAAAAGTAAGCTGCTGTTGAAACTCAACAAATTGTGTGCTGTAATAGGTGGAAGGATCAAGGGGAGGGATCATTTGTTTTTGGTGTTTAAAGGAATACATAACACTAGGTGTTGGGAGATGAGGTGTGGGTCGAGCTGAGTTGGCGTGTTGGCCTGTTTTATTGGTGCGATGCAAGTGAAGCTGGAATGAGCAGAGTCATCGCGCTTCTGTAACTCGATGCTGAACCGTGATGGCCCACGGCAGCTGGGCGGCCACCATATCGGTGTTTGTGTGGTGATACAGTGTATGTCTGCTTTCCACTTTCCCAGCCCCTCATGCCCTGTATACTGGGCCCCAATAAAGAAACACTGAATCTTCTAAGGCATATATGTATGTGCATTCAACTTGCACTCACACTGTCAGAAAAAATGTGCAAAAATTTTACCTTTAGAGGTACAACAGCTTGTCACTTAGGCAGTAACTTCAAAGGGACACCTTTGTTCTTTCTTTACCCCTAAAAGGTGCATTTTAGTACCTTAGAATAGTATTATGTACCCATAAGGTAATATGTACTCTTATGGTACTATTATGAACCCTTTGGGGATTAAGAAGGTACAAAAGTGTCCCTTTGAGGTTACCGCCCCAGTGACAAGCAGTTGTACCCCTAAAGGTAGAATTTTTGCACAGAGAGTGCATGTTAAGTATGCTGGCCTACACAGGCAACAAACATCATTATCACTGAACCTGAAATATACACACACACACTTTAATTTAGTGGTCACTTTAATTTCACCAAGAAATCACCTTGGAAAACATCTTGATGTTCAACCAAGTGTCAACTTAAGTCAAATGTCAACAAATTAATTTGTATAGCGCTTCACAATACACATTGTTCAAAGCAGCTTTAAAGGGTTAGTTCACCCCAAAATGAAACTTCTGTCATTAATTACTCACCCTCATGTAGTTCCAAACCCATAAGACCTTCGTTCATCTTCGGAACACAAATTAAGATATTTTTGATGAAATCTTAGAGCTCTCTGACCCTCCCATAGACAGCAAGGGTACTACCATGATCAAGGCACAGAAACGTAGTAAGGACATCAGTAAAACAGTCCATGTGACATCAGTGGCTCAACTTCAATTTTGCGAAGCTACGAGAATACTTGTGTGCAAAGAAAACAAAAATAGCATAATTTATTCAACAATTCTTCTTCCTTGAGTTACTGTCTTCCACCATTTTGGAGAGTACCCAAGAGCGTAATCAGCGTTGTTTACGTTCGGGGGGAAAGCTTGCGCATGAACGTAATCAACGTAATCAGCATCGTTTACACTTAGGGGAAAGCGCGCGCATGTGTCATGATACTCTCAAAAATGGCAGAGGACGGTAACTTGGGGGAGAAGAATTGTTGAATGAAGTCATTATTTTTGTTTTCTTATTGCACAAAAAGTATTCTCGTAGCTTCGCAAAAAACTCAAGTTGAGCCACTGATGTCACATGGACTGTTTTACCGATGTCCTTACTACGTTTCTGGAGCTGGGAACATTACAGTTGTGTTACTGTCTATGCAGGGTCAGAAAGCTCTCAGATTTCATCAAAAATATCTTAATTTGTGTTCTGAAGATGAACAAAGGTCTTACGTGTTTGGAACGACATGACAATTTTCATTTTTGGGTGAACTATCCCTTTAAAGGCAGGGTAGGCAATTTCAGTGAGGCTAGCAATAGCAAGCTAGCTTTGAAAGCATAAGATCCCACCCGCCCTGCAAATCACTCTCCATCACGCCTCCTCCAAAACACAAGACCGCGGCAGACTAGAGCAACACGATGAGAGATGGCGTTAGTGGAGGGTTGAATGCAATGCTGTCAGATTACCTCATGTCTTATTAACTGGTGAGAAAACACTACAATACAAAACGCATAATATTATAATAATAATACTAATGCCTTCCATTCTTGCTCAGTTTGCAATAGTGTAATGGAACATGCTGAGGACGTATCATGTCTGCACAAACAGGGTGTGTTGAGGTATGCAAATACATGCATTGATAGGCTCTCCTACCTGCCTGTCATAGTCCTCAGACTAAGGAATATGATTGGACGAACATTTTATGGTCCTATGCCTTCCACACGCAATATAAATACATTTACCCCCGGTTTCACAGACAAGGCTTAAGCCTAGTCCCAGACTAAAATGTAAGTCTGAGCTGTTTCAGATGAAATAAACTTGCACTGACTGATCTTAAAATGCACTGCCCTCCAAAAGTTTGGAAACACCCCTGGCAAAGTGTGGTTTTGGACGATATCAGCATAAATCCTTATCATTTTTTGGTGCAAATACTGTACATTAAAGTAACTTGACATTATCATTGAAGACCAGCAATAATAATTTTCATTTTGATTACATAATAATGGCAATATATACATGTCAAAGTCAGACATGCCCCTTTGCCAGCTGTCCGTAAGAAGTGTCCAACCAGTGTGAATCATCTTTGGGCAATCCTTCAGGAGGCTTGGAGTAATATATCAAGTCAATGTTTGAATAAACTGACAGCTCGGATGCCCAGATTATGCAGAGCTGTAATAGCTGCTAATGGTGGATATTTTGATGAATCAAAAATTTAAGTTTTTTTCTATGTATAAACTGTTTATGTAATAAAATATGTTTTCGTAGTTTGTGTTGTCCCTTATCAGTGCAAAATTATCACAAATTAAAAAGGATTCATGCCAATATTGTCCAAAACCCCACTTTCTAGGGCGTTTCCAAACTTTTGGAGGGCAGTGTATATCTGTGCATTCGTTTTGTCTCAAGATGGTCACCAGTAATGTTTTTTCTAAGGCACGTTTATAAAAATTACTTAAATGTCTTAATAGAACTACGGCCTAATCCTGGCTTAACCTAAGCCATGTCTGTGAAACCAGGCCTTAGACCACTTAACTTAGTGATTGTTATCGGGATGTGAAGAGACTTTCAACCAGCATAACAAAAAATGTTTTTGAACCAAATCACCTATAATGTTGATAATGTTTATAATGCCTTAATGCTTTAGCAAGTTGTAGGGCAGCGTGGAATTGCATATAAAATTAACATAAGTGATCCTTTGGATTTAGATCTAGCTATATTGTATTTACCATATTTTCCAGCAGATAAAGTGTTCAGACATTGCTTTGTGTATTGGCTCGGCATCAAAAACAGGTAAATGTCAGGAAACCTGATTCCTGGCCACATGTCAATGTCCATGGAGCACTAGTTCTTTGGTAAGTTGTAAGGATCACTGTCAATACCAAATGGCTTTCATTTAAGTAAGTAATCCTTTGCTTTACTCCCATATTTGCAGTTTCCCCTATTAGCACAAAATGCAGGCAATTATGCTGTTCTGTTGGGAACATCATTGAATACCCACTACATGGTTAAATCAGGGCATTACAGAATTATTTATATTAATAATCTGTGTTATGTTCTTTATAAATTTCAATATACTTTTGACATTAGAGAGTGTGTTCAAACAGAAAGATAGAAAATGGCAGCCTGACACATGTAGCCATCTCCATGTAGTAGTGGGCTGCCATTGGTTGTGTCTCTATGATGTCGCTGTGATCTATGTGAATTGGCTTGGATGACTGTGTCTGCTATATTAATAAGTAATATGATGTTCTAGAGTAATGTTAGGTTCTCATTGGTACTGTGGGAAAGTGTCTTGCTGCCGCTACCGAGCTTGTCTTGCATACATTGACACATTTATTTGGGCTGCCCTGACAAGAGGTTCAGCTGGTAGTAGTTCATGTCTTACATGGAGTATCAGTCTGCCAAGCGTACATCTTCAAGGTCAGCTTGCAATGTGGCCTGTCCTAGCAGTCCACAGCCATCTTAACAGTCATTTAAAGCCTCAGTGGTATATAGTTATTGTTCAGAAATACTTGTGTTGAACATCTAACCTTTCTGATAATAACACAGAGTCTTAACACTATAGAGCCTACTGTATCAAATTGGATATGCAAATCCTCAGACTTTGCTGAAAAATCTGTTGAACACAATCTCCAACATGCTTTCTGACTGATAGTTTATACTTTTTTAGCAGGTAAAAGGCCTTTTAATATAACTGTTTAATATTTAAAAATATTTTTTTCTGTGAAATCTTTGAGTTTAAATAAACATAAGAAAGAAAATTATATTTCTAGTAATATTTCAAGAAGAATATTTATTGAACTGAAGCAACTTAGGTTTTACATGAATATCCATATACATTTTTATGTAAAATCATGTTAAAATGTGTGTACCAAATATGATACAACAGATTTTTGAGTAATGTTTACTTGTGCATCTCTCAATCATCATTGCATTGCATTATATGTTTTGTCTCCTACAAAAGAAATTACAGAGCTTTATTCATAAAACTAAGCATTAAATATATCTTTAATAATCTTAATAAATGGTAGATATTGAGTGACAACTTGTATGTGTTATATACAGTAAGTAGTTTGCTATACTGTTATTTAATTTAGAATAATTCAGAATTTAATTTTACTTTGTGGCCATTTAAGTATAAGCAACTGTACCAAATTGCATGTTTTGCTCAGTTTGGGCCGTTGGTGTTTTTATCTCCTCGAGTATAAGATCCATACTCTCATATTCTCTATATCATACCATATTTGCCATAAAAGGCAAATGTATCAAATATTACACTGGATTTCTTTGAAGTGTTATTTCATATATCATGCTTTACTGGGTTAATCATGTCTACACTGTGTAATGCCCTGATCCCATTCTGATTAAAGGCAAAAATAAATGTATCATTTTTGTGAATTCTGTGCAATTAGTGGTCCAGAAGTTTGTTTCTTGAATCATTCTTGAACCATTTTCTGCCATTTACTGCTTCATGCCAAAATAAAGCAAATCTCATATATCCTGTAATGTTATGCATATATGATATTACAGCCATGACTGTTTTGCAGTTGCATTCATGACCAAAAGGAGATATTGTTAAACAGTGAGGATGTACATGTAGGTACTGTCAGTACCTACAAGGGTGGAAAAAAGGAAATGCTGTCCCAGGCCTTTTGATGAGGGAAACCCACTAAACCTTTATTTGGTGTAAACGCAGGGTTCTTTGGAGTTCTTGTGAAATTAGGTATGGTTTATATTAATGCAGTCTGTCCTACATTGTGGATGTAAACTGCTACGGATGAAATAATTTAAATATTTCACACTTATCTAGTTATTAAACCATGCTGAAACAACACTAAATTGAGCTTAATAATGCCATGTTTATCTTCTGTAGAGCTACTTTACAGCTTACACTGAATTGTATCATAATTGCTTACTTTTACAACATTACCACTTTTATTTTCCTGTTTTATTAATACGAAGCTGCTTTGAAACAGTCTGTATTGTATAAAACACTATACAAATTAATGTGGCTTTTTGTAGATGCTTGACTGTGAACAATATACATTGGGAGAGCAGCTCTCATTCTTTTTCTTTTTGCAATGGAGAAAGTTTTTATTTTAATTTTGCTAGTTTTTCCTCAAACTGCACTGTATTACATATTCATAAATTATTTTCATATATGAAGTCCATGGTAACATTCACCACAGTTCAAATAGATTTTTCCTCTCTTTCAGGAGCTTGGTGTAGAGATTCCCCGTTGAGGTGGTATCTCTTCGCGATGCCAAGATGGCAAGCCTGCTCCCTCCCACAGGCACCGACATCTTCCACCAATTCACCCCAGAGTCGCTGGCGGAGATCGACAGGCTCATCCAGGAGAGCAGCACCAGGGAGGATGTAGAGGGGGTTGAGGAGGAACCACAGGCCCCAAGCAGTGATCTAGAGGCAGGAAAGTGCCTGCCAATGATCTATGGCGACCCACCAGAGGATCTCCTCAACACTCCTCTGGAGGACATAGACCCCTTTTATAAAACGCAGAAAGTCAGTCTCACACCTGTATTTCAAAATTAAACCTCTGTTCATCTGGTGTCCATAATTGTTCTTAACCCTTTGTGTTAACCTCTTTCTCATTTGCAGACTTTTATTGTCATAACTAAGGGAAACACAATCTACAGGTTCACTGCTGAACCAGCACTGTTTTGTATCAGTCCTTTTAGTCTTGTCAGAAGAGGAGCCATCAAAATTCTTATACATTCATATCCTTTCATTCTCATCATTTCGATATAGTTTTTGTAATGATTGTCATGATTGATGCAGTAGTGTGTCATTAGATATTTGCCATATTTACCTTGACTGTACTTCAAGTATTTTAGTATGTTCATCATGATCACCATCCTGTCCAACTGCGTGTTCATGACAATGAGTAACCCTCCAGCCTGGAGTAAAACTGTCGAGTAAGAGCCGCCTCGTGTGAACACACAATTTTAGCAGAAGTGACTTTGTTGAATCTGTTGAGTACTAGCAGAAGTCGCAAATCATTTTAGAGAGATGAAAGGTTAGAGAGTAATAAAAAGTAAAATATTTCTGTGTGGGTTTATTTTTTATTTATTTATTTTTTATTTTAAATATATCCCTTATATGAAAGAGAAAATGGTCATTTACAACTGATTCATGCTGTATGTTCAATATGAACACTAGCACAGCGTAATTGTGGCTCAGCAGCAGCGATTTATGATCATATTTTCACAAGAAATGTTGATTTCTATATATTTATTTGTTTAATTGTTATTGTAGGTATGTTTTTACTGGTATATATACCTTTGAAGCAACAATCAAAGTTTTGTCTCGAGGCTTCTGCATCGGACCTTTCACATTCCTCCGTGATCCATGGAACTGGCTGGATTTCATGGTGATCAGCATGGCGTGAGTATTTCAATTCATACAGTATATATAAATTGACTATACAGTATATACACTCATGTATGTTATTAAAGGAATAGTTCACCTAAAAATCCCTCATGTAGATAAGCTTATTTTTTCATCAGAACAGTTTTGAAGAATTTTAGCATGACATCACTTGCTTACCAATGGATCCTCTGCAGTGAATGGGTGCCGTCAGAATAAGGGTCCAAACAGTTGATAAAAACATCACAGTAATCCACAAGTAACCCACACCACTCCATTCCATCAGTTAATCAGTTCATCTTGTCAGTCAATCTTGTGTAATGAAAAGTTGCTGTTTGTAAGAAACTAATGTCATTAAGGTGTTTTTAACTTTAAACAAGTCCTCTATCCATAATATTGGATTCTTTAGTGAAAAGTTGTCACATCTGAATCAGGAGAGAAAAGATCAAGCACCATTTACAAGTGAGAACAGTCAAAAACAGTTAAAATATGTGGTGGATTTTAGTGTGAGAGGACAAAAGAGGATGGATTTATTCACTGGAGGAAGTGTTATTATGGATTATGGATTATCCCCAGAAGCGTAATTTTATAAGCGTTTTAAATTTAAAACACCTTAATGATGAATTTGTTTTTTACAAACATGCAGCTTTTCACTTCTCAAGACGTTAATTGAAGGACTAGAATCTTATGGATTGCTTGTGAGTATTGGGATGTTTTTATCAACTGTTTGGACTCTCATTCTGACGGCACCCATTCACTGCACAGTAATCTATTGGTGAACAAATCTGTTCCTGTGAAGAAACAAAGTCATCTACATCTTAAGTCACATGAGGGTGACTACATTTTGAGCAAATTTTCATTTTCGGGTGAACTGTTCCTTTAAGTATTAGTGGTTCTTTGGTCTAATTTTTGCAATGTTCACACAAGTGATACCTTGCATGCTTAGTATCATTCAGACACCTTCTCAATGACTGTCAGCTAATGCTGCCATTTGGCCAGAGTGGTCGGCAGATCTAAATATATCATATATTAAAACCAATCACTTTCCACTGCAGGAACAGCTAACCCAAAGAAATGACTATAGGAATTTTAAAATGGAAATTTTATAATTGTGAACCGGTACAATACCATGGAACACAAAATCTGAGATGCCGAAGACTTTGCTGATCCCTCTTTTCTATACAGTTACAATTAATTGGAAATAATTGGTTTTCTGTCTTCCATGCATATTATACACTAACTTGATTTGTGGTTTGATTGTTTCCAGGTACGTCACAGAGTTTGTAGACCTTGGTAATGTGTCAGCACTGAGGACGTTTCGTGTGCTTCGAGCTCTCAAAACAATCACGGTTATTCCTGGTATGTAATAACTGTTTTACAAATTGTATGTATTCCAACAGTTTTTTGAAGTCACACAGAATGGAAAACAACAAAACCACACAAAGCAAATGCTTTCTGTGGTGTTTTATGTTTTCTTGTGTGCCTTAGTATGTTTATTTCTAGAATTTCATGATAACACCTTTGCATTGTATTGTTTTTTTTACCATATGTATTATATGTCTTACATACTATATACAAAAATGGTTTTGTTTCTCTGTCGCGTATTTTCCACTCTACATATTTAAAACAAAAAATAGTTTCAAAAAGGTCTCACCTTGTATTTTCCACTCAGGTTTGAAAACCATCGTCGGGGCTTTGATTCAATCTGTCAAGAAGATGGTAGATGTAATGATTTTGACTCTTTTTGCACTGGCTGTATTTGCCCTCATTGGCCTGCAGCTGTTCATGGGAAATCTTCGTCACAAGTGCATCCGTTGGCCCATTCTCAACAGCACCATTTTTGATGACTTCAACTCCACCATGGTCAATGACACCACCCTCAACATCACAGATACTTTCGATTTCAACGCATACATAGACAATGAAGGTGAAGTCTGGTCAAGGTTATTAAATATTTTCAATTTTTACTCTATTATGTTATCACATACTGTAGTTATAACTAGATAATAATAACATTTTGTAAAGGTGAAAAGTGTTATAATGGTGTTGGCATACATATTTCACATATTTCACATATTTTATATATTTTATGGTTTGAATTAGAAATATTAGACACAAATGTATTAATGCATGGGATTTTTTTAATCGTGATTTTTTTTTTTTTTGCAGATCACTTTGGAAATACAATCATACAATGATTAATGTATTGCCTGCTATAAACTTTATTGTTATACTTGTTATACTTTGCAGAAAACCAATACTTTCTGGAAGGAAGTTTAGATGCTTTAATATGTGGTAACAGCTCTGATGCTGGGTAAGTTTGTTTACGTTCAGAATTAAAAATGCTTGTAATTTAGTATAGGCTGTCTATAATATCAGGGGCTTTCAGTTATTTCCAATAGCTATGTAATTGTAATACACAATAAAAGCAACAAAGATTTATGTACGAAAAGATAAAGATTAATGCCAATTTTTGTCTGATGTTTTAAAAGGAGGTGCCCAGAAGGTTACACATGTATGAAGGCTGGACGAAACCCGAACTATGGCTACACCAGCTATGACAATTTTGGCTGGGCGTTTCTCGCCCTCTTCAGACTCATGACTCAGGACTATTGGGAGAATCTCTTTCAGTTGGTCTGTCAATTAGTCATTTTTATGTCTGTTTATCTGTTGGAATAGTATACGCAAATTAAATTCCATTTCCATCTTGTTTAGACCCTTCGTGCCGCTGGGAAGACCTACATGATCTTCTTTGTGGTGATCATATTCCTGGGCTCTTTCTACCTCATCAATCTGATTTTGGCTGTTGTTGCGATGGCATATGACGAACAGAATGAAGCCACCTTGGCTGAAGCTCGTGAGAAAGAAGAGGAGTTTCAGAGATTACTTGAGCAACTCAGGAATCAAGAGCAACAGGTCAGGTGACTACCAAATGATTTCACTTTAAAAAACAGTTAAATTATTTAAAGACTAGTGCTATCATTTATTATTCATTGATTTACATTGATACGTTACACTGATATGTTGATATATAGTGGTTTATTTAAATTACAGGCAGGCAGTAAAGCATCTTTGGCCAGCCAGGCGACACGAAGTCGAGGGTCAAACAGGACAGGTTCCCTGCACAGTCTTGGTGGTGATGATGTAATAAAGGACTGTAACGGCCGAATAGTTGCCGTCAACAGAGCCCCCTCCAACAAAGAGGTGATATAACTTTGACAACGGGAGTATTTTGACATTATTTTAGAGTCACAGGTGTAAAGTATTTGGATAATAGTACTTCACTGCTATATTTCTGGGAATCTGAGTTCTGTTAAAACTGAACACTTGTACTTTTATTCAGTTACATTTACAAGATAAAAATAATACTTTTAACTCTAACAAAGACTTTTAACTTTTTCATTTAGACTTAAAAGTATGGAATACATATATCATATGTAATAGCATTTTTATTTATCCTAATGTGTTAAGGGTGAGTAAATGATGACAGAATGTTCATTTTTGGGTGAACTATCCCTTTCAGACGCAGACTTTTAACTATAGTATTGCATTTTTATAAGTAAAAATCACTGTAAACGGATGAACTTGAGTCAACACGGATCATGATTCTTCTTGATTATTACTCTAAAAACACTATATTCTAAAGTTAAATCACTGTAAAAATCATCTGCTGGAAATATTCAGGTAACAGTTTTCAGGATATTGCTTAAAAATAGTTTTAAAATAGCTTAAAATAGTTTTACAGTTTTTACAAAGTTTATAGTTTTTTCAAATTCTTTTAAATGCTTAAGTACATTTAAATTTGTATATTTTTATTTTCACTCAAGTTTTTGTTGTAGGTACTTGGAGTTTCAGTTGAGTACAGTTTTTTGGCATAGTAATTTTTCAGTACCTTTTACACCTCTGATTAGTGTATTTTTACATAACCAGTCAAAAGTTTCAACTTGACAGAATGTTGATGATCTCGTGATTATAATGACCTTTTGATGCATACCACAGGCTGCTAGTATGTCCGGATTCATTATGAACTCATTGTAATAACTGAATGGCAAATAGAAGTCTTTTTTTGTAGTCAAAAGGCTTGTTACACCTTGTCACTTCATACGTTTTCTCTGATCGGATGTCAATCAGATTTTTTTTTCAACTGTTCCATTTACACTTGGCCACATAAATGTGTCTCCGCAAAACGGATATATATCCAATCTTCAGTTCCCACGCTATATGCAAATTTAACAGAGTTCACATCAATGAAAGCGACAGATATGTGCTGTATTTTATTCATCATCAGCTAATTTCTAGATCAAAGACCTAGATTAGGACTTGGTTTTATGCAGACCAGTCAAGTTCTTCCACACTGACTGAATCAATAATTTTCTTTTTGAACCTTGCCTTATACACAGAGGCATTGTCATGTTAGAATAGAAAAGGGTCCTGTCCAAACTGTTGAAGAAATTACTAAAGTAGTCAAACCTGTTCATTAGAAGGGGGCGATCAAATACTTTTGGCAATATAGTGTAAGTTGGTCTTACTACTTTTAATGAAGATGCTTGTGTGTTGAGGGGCTGTGACTTACTTTCAATTTCATTTGCAGCAGTTTGCGCGTCGGCTTGTCGAAGAGATACTCAGCTACTCATCCGCGGTAATGCCTGTTGCATTAGTGCTGTCATATCTGACTATAACGTCATATAGCCTATAAAACGCTCTCACACATTTATTATTTTAACATTTTGGGAGGAGTAAAATTTGCATATGTGGTTTCAATGACCAGATGCATTTTCACTTGTCCAGTTTCGCCTGGAATGTGGCCCAGAACACCTCCTGAAGTGGTTTGAGCGATCGGATTTAAATCCGTCTCAAAAGCGTTTCGGAGGGCATTTACACCTGGGGCCTGATGTATAAACGTTGCGTACGCACAAAATGGGCATAGAAATATGCGTACGCATTTTTCCACGCACATAACGGGATTTATAAAAAATAAACTTGGCGTAAATATGTGCGCACCGTATGGATGCTCTTGTATGTTCGTACGCACTCTTTGTCGTGGAGTATTGTAGTAAACTATGATTTTAAACTGTTTTCATTTCGATACATGAGATTTGAGATATGAGATTTGCCTGTTTACTTTTTAAAATACTTTGTCAGTGACATGCGAGTCAGGCAATTATTATTTACACTGCAATAAATGGCTTACCTGTTTCCACTAAAAATAGTTAAGAGATGTTCACATTTTCAGCAATACTACATAAATTTTATTTGATTTGAGTTGTTTAAAACAATTGAAATACTATTTGGTCAGTGGAAAGAATGAGGTCAAGGAAATATATTGTAAAATAGGCTATTTATCTGAGAACTAAACAGTTTTTATTGATATTTAGATATATTTTAATACATTCTGGATGATTTTGGCAATAAAAAGTAATGTGGCACAAATGGCATTTTAGTCCTTATGTTTCCTTAATGTCTTGTACCCTTGGCTGATTGTTAGGCTTGTGGTGTCATGGATGAATATGCATGGAAATGATATGCAGATGAGGTTATGCATCGTAAAACTAGGCGTTATGCTCCATATATGGTGATTTCTGGGAGGGAGGCAGGGGTGGGGAGATGCCGTGCGCACAATCTTCCCCTGACTGGGATTTATAAAGGGATTTTTGCGCATGTTCTGGCGTACGCATGCTTTTATAAATCTGAAAACTTTTGTGCGTACGCAAAATCTAGCTTTTGTGCGTACGTACACTTTTAGGATGAAATCTACGGAGAGTTTTATACATGAGGCCCCTGGTGTTTTCACGATCGGATAGCTATCCTATCACAGAAAGTGGATGAAGTGACCAGGTGTAAACTGGCCCATTTAGAAAAAGCAAACTATACAATTACAAATGCTTCACTCTAGATAGTACTACTAGTACTAGTATGTTTTGTCATTGTGATGACATCTGTACTGTTTCATTTATCCTCCAGTTATCAGCTGAAGAGGACCACACGTCCATGAGCTCCAAACACAGCATGCAGTACCTGGACCAGGACAAACTCTCCAAGAGAACAGCTAGTGTTATCAGTGTGCTCACTGCAACTATGGAGGGTACTAGTTTAAAGAAACTCCTTAAGGGCTGATTAATTGCAAATTAAAAGAATATTCATTTGAATACCTTATCAAGTAGCTTTGCCACTGAGGAGCATGTCTAGAAAACTTGAGAGCTTTTCCATTTACTGTGCTTCTCCAGATATTCCAGAATGTCAGGACTTCAAGATTTTGGAAACAGTACCAAAATTGTTTGCCTTATAAAACATCAATGATTAATATAACCAGGGTGCGAATTGCCGGGGGGGGGGGGGGCATGCCTGCCTCTGCTGAATTATTTTTATCCCGGGTGAGGATAAAAAACATCCCGCGAACCCGCTCCGAAGTCCCGATCTAAATCAAATGATTCACAATACGCGATTTGAAGTCCCAATCTGAATCAAATGATTCGCAATACGCGATCCGATTGGAGCGCTTCAAAACAGTGAATCATTTTGCTTATTTCATACTGTGTTCTTTGTTTGCTTTCTCTATATAATTTATTTGTTGTTTGAATAACTGTGGAAATGAAATCATTACAATTAATACGCCTAACCTAAAATGTTTTTATTAAATTGTGATCACATGACACCCATTATCTGGTACTTACCTAAAAAGATGGGTTTATGATGTGCGTTGTTAACAGATATCACTAACATTAGGTTACTTAGGCTATAGCCCTGGGTCAACCTCCACCTATGGAGAGAGGAAAAATTTTCAAAAGCATCCCCCCCTCTGCTTTTTGCACAAATCACACCCTGAATATAATTATGAACTGCACAAGGCCCATCAATAAATACAGTACATTTATAACCATGACAGGACCAAAGACATGCTGAAAACCCACAACTATTTCTTGTGAAGTCCCAGTAGCAGGATTGCAAATGCACTGGGCTTACTGGCAATTTTTATGTCCCTGAAGTTTATTTTAAAATTCAGTTTCCTAGATTATTGTGCCATGGTCTGACAGAACAGCCTGAGAGCGTCTGAAGATAGAGATTTAGCCTAAGCAAAGGTCAGGCACATCGTGTGTGGAGAAAAACCTGTTAACTTCATCTGAGTGGTGCTAATCTTTGGACTATTTCAAAGCCATGGGTTGATTTGAGACTGGCACAACTTGTTGCTGTCACTCTGTTCATTCACTGCTTACCCTAAATGGAAACTGTTCAAATAGTGTTTTCAATCTCTCTTTGTCTCCCTAGAGTTGGAAGATGCTCAGAGGCCTTGTCCCCCTGGCTGGTATAAATTTGCTGATATTGTCTTTAAATGGGACTGCTGCACTCCCTGGATCATATTTAAGAAGTGGGTTCATTTTGTAGTGATGGACCCATTTGCGGATCTAGGTATCACCATCTGCATTGTGCTCAACACACTTTTCATGGCCATGGAGCACTACCCCATGAGTCCGCATTTCGAACATGTTCTCTCAGTGGGCAACTTGGTTAGTATAACATCAATACTTATGAATTATTGTCAAATAACTGTAAAAATATCAATCTTGAGGATTTACATGGTTTAAACTCTATGCATATTGATTAACCAACACAAAAAAGCATCAAATCATAAATATATCAAGACTTAATTTTTGATCAGTAATATGGATTGCTAAGAACTTCATTTGGACAACTGTAAGGGCGTGTTCACACTTGGTGTCTTTTTTGACTAGAAAAAGTTGACGAGCGCTTTTTTAGTAAAATAAAAAGCTGGCAGCGTTTTGGTTACAAATGTCAGCCGAGGGCGTCTTTTGTTGCTATAACAACAGCTGCAACGGTAGCCTAGCGCTGTGTGCTGCAGAAATGTCGGCTTTTGAAGTTAACGGGGAGGGTAATGTTGGTTCACAACGACGTTTGTGGGAGCGCGACATTATACGGGGAAGGAAATTGTATGGTGCTTCCAACAATTTAGTCCAGGAGCTCCGGTTGGATGATGCACGGTTTCATACTCAACTCCTTGTGCTCCGAAACTAATACGAACTGTATACTGGCTATGTTTTTCTTGTTGTTTTTGTTGTTATGGAAACGACTCTCCACTGGCTTGTCATTGGTCAGCTGTCAAAAAGGCGCTTGACGTAGGGTGTTTTTTTCAGAAAAAGTTAAACTTTTTTCAACTTGAAAAGACGCTCTGAGCTGCAGAAAAAGACGCCGGCGGTGGCGTTTTAAAAAACGCTCAGGACTTTTTTGAAAACACGGTTTACTCCATAGGATTAGAATGTAAAAGAGGCGCCGGCAGCTTCAAAAAAGACGCCAAGTGTGAACATAGCCTAAAGGTGTTTTTACCTTTAAAGATTTTTTTGCACCCTCAGATCCAGATTTTCAAATAGTTGTATCTTGGCCAAATATTGTCCTAGCCTATCAAATCATACATCACATATGTGCATTTTGGTAACACTTTACAATAAGGTTCCATTTATTAACATTAATATGAAAATTCTTCTGAAGCATGCACAGAATTATTAGTGAATGTTAATTTCAACATTCACTAATACATTATTAACTGTAACTAGTGGCCTTATTCCAAAGTGTTACTGTTTTTTCCCTTTTCGGGCTTGCCTTAGAAAGCATATATTCTTGCACAGCAGTACACAAAAGCTTTCTTGTTTTCAAAAAGTAGCTGTAACTGTAAATAACAGCAAAACATAATTAACAGGTTTTAATTGGCCTGTTATTATTAGTAGTCTTAAACTGACTATCTCACATCACATTAAATCTCATTCTTCAAGGTATTTACAGGAATCTTCACAGCTGAAATGGTGTTCAAGCTCATTGCTATGGACCCCTACTACTACTTCCAAGTGGGCTGGAACATTTTTGACAGTATCATTGTAACGTTCAGCCTGGTAGAGTTGGGACTGGCCAATGTTCAGGGATTGTCCGTTCTCAGGTCCTTCCGTTTGGTAAGTCCGAATCTCAACCCCTCGATCTCTTTTATTATTTCTTGGTTTGCATGATTTATATTTTCTGTAAAATGCATGAATTTAAGAAATACCTCGCCCTAGTATGAAAATGGTATGTGGTTTAACTTTGTATGCTATTGTGTCTCTCACGGTATGTGTGTGTTTGTGCCCATCTCTGACGGATGTGCTGGAAGTAGCTACGTGTCTTCAAACTGGCTAAATCCTGGCCCACCCTTAACATGCTGATCAAGATCATCGGCAACTCAGTAGGTGCCCTGGGGAACCTAACGCTTGTCCTGGCCATCATCGTCTTCATCTTCGCCGTGGTGGGCATGCAGCTTTTCGGCAAGAGCTACAAGGACTGCGTTTGTAAGATCTCTGAGGACTGCGAGCTGCCCCGCTGGCACATGAATGACTTCTTCCACTCTTTCCTCATCATCTTTCGGATCTTGTGTGGAGAGTGGATCGAGACAATGTGGGACTGCATGGAGGTGGTGGGAGCAACCATGTGCTTGACAGTCTTCATGATGGTCATGGTCATTGGAAACCTTGTGGTAAGTGAAGTATTTTCTTGTATAAATGTCTAAATATTCTTAAATCAAACTATATTTACTGTACATTGTACTGTAAAACAAAACAAAGATACTGGGGAAGAAAATCATTTTTTTGCAGTGCATTGCTTGTGCAAGAACTTCTAAAGCTTTCAGTGCAGCACAGCTCTGATATGTTACTATTTTCTTTTGCACTCAAAGGGAACACTATTATTATTAGACATCTGCTGTCACTGCTAAGCTGTTAATCTTTATAACTGTTACCCTGAAGCTGTACTTATCTGAAGCTTTAGCATAGCAACCAAGCCAAACCCAAAGGATTTTCAGCACAGCTGATGGCTGGCCGGCTGTTGTTGAAATTCAGGTGGCACAGCAGTTAGCGTCTGATTTCTTTGGGTAACCAGGTGTTAATTAGTCAAAACATTTAAACTTTCGTATACAAGGCCCCCTGTGTCTGCTGGAGTTCAATAAATGTTACAATAAATGTCCTTTACAAACAACAAGTTGTTTTAGTAGCATTAATATACAGGTGCTGGTCATATAATTAGAATATCATCAAAAAGTTGATTTATTTCACTAATTCCATTCAAAAAGTGAAACTTGTATAATGTATACATTCATTCCAGACTGATATATTTCAAGTGTTTATTTCTTTTAATTTTGATGATTATAACTGACAACTAATGAAAACCCCAAATTCAGTATCTCAGAAAATTAGAATATTGTGAAAAGGTTCAATATTGAAGACACCTGGTGCCACACTCTAATCAGCTAATTAACTCAAAACACCTGCAAGGCAACTTTAAATGGTCTCTCAGTCTGGTTCTGTAGGCTACACAATCATGGGGAAGACTGCTGACTTGACAGTTGTCCAAAGAGCGACCATTGACACCTTGCACAAGGAGGCCAAGACACAAAAGGTCATTGCAAAAGAGGCTGGCTGTTCACAGAGCTCTGTGTCCAGAGAGCACATTAATAGAGAGCGAAGGGAAGGAAGAAGATGTGGTAGAAAAAAGTGTACAAGCAATGGGGATAACTTACGCACCTGGAAGGATTGTGAAACAAAACCCATTCAAAAATGTGGGGAGATTCACAAAGAGTGGACTGCAGCTGGAGTCAGTGCTTCAGAACCACTACGCACAGGACGTATGCAAGACATGGGTTTCAGCTATTCGCATTCCTTGTGTCAAGCCACTCTTGAACAACAGACAGTGTCAGAGGCGTCTCGAGACAAAAAGGACTGGACTGCTGCTGAGTGGTCCAGAGTTGTGTTCTCTGATGAAAGTAAATTGCCCATTTTCCTTTGGAAATCAGGGTCCCAGAGTCTGGAGGAAGGGAGGAGAGGCACAGAATCCCGTTGCTTGAGGTCCAATGTAAAGTTTCCACAGTCAGTGATGGTTTGGGGTGCCATGTCATCTGCTGGTGTTGGTCCACTGTGTTTTCTGAGGTCCGAGGTCCAAGGTCAACACAGCCGTATACCAGGAAGTTTTAGAGCACTTCATGCTTCCTGCTGCTGACCAACTTTATGGAGATGCAGATTTCATTTTCCAACAGGACTTGGCACCTGCACACAGTGCCAAGGCTTCTGCAATGCCTGGTTTAAGGACCATGGTATCCCTGTTCTTATGATAACAATGCCAGCAAAGTCGCTGACCTTGGCCTTCATAGAAAATCTATGGGTATTGTGAAGAGAGGAAGATACGTTATGCCAGACCCAACAATGCAGAAGAGCTGAAGGCCACTATCAGAGCAACCTGGGCTCTCCATAACACCTGAGCAGTGCCACAGACTGATCGACTCCATACCACGCCGCATTGCTGCAGTAATTCAGGCAAAAGGCCCCAACTAAGTATTGAGTGCTGTACATGCTCATACTTTTCATGTTCATACTTTTCAGTTGGCCAAGATTTCTAAAAATCCTTTCTTTGTATTGGTCTTAAGTAATATTCTAATTTTCTGAGATACTGAATTTGGGGTTTTCATTAGTTGTCAGTTATAATCATCAAAATTAAAAGAAATAAACACTTGAAATATATCAGTCTGTGTGGAATGAATGTATACATTATACAAGTTTCACTTTTTGAGTGGAATTAGTGAAATAAATCAACTTTTTGATGATATTCTAATTATATGACCAGCACCTGTATATTAGAGTTTTTGGTTAATATTTTGAATTAGATTTTTTTTACTTTTATACGTTTTTTCTGTGTAGTTTTTATTAATTTTTATTTAATTTATCTATTTAATAGTTTTAGTTTTTTTAGTTTTAGTTATATTAGTACTTAAAACAAATAAATAAAAATAAAAAATAAAATAAAACAAGTTTAAGGTTATTATATTCTATTTTGTTTCAGTTAATTTTTGTTTTATTTCAAGGACCAAAAATGGTTTTAGTTTTAGTTAAGCCTCCAGCTAAGAACATTGCAATGAAAAATAAATTATTAAATATTATCATAGATATATCTGATTTCAGCCAGTTTATTATAAAGACTTTCAGTGTTTCTGTACAAATATCCCAACAGGAAACTGTCATTGTTGTTTTTAAGTGAAAACTATCATTCTAACTTCACGTGTTGATACAGATCAAGGAGATGCAGATGAGCTGCTAGCAGCTGTGCACATAATTACCATACTGGAGCTGCTGACTGAATATACTTCCTCTCAGGTTATACATAGTGCGAAAAGGAAATGGCCTGTCTTAGTGAGCTAACAAAAGCATCATTACTCAACATGGCCCACGGCTAACATACATTTTCTCTCTCCCACACACACACACACACACACACACTCTCTCTCTTCATGTGGTTACACTCTTCTGTACTTGTCTTCAGGACAAACATGCATTGCAAGGCAGAGCCAAATGTGGTGTGTCAGTGCTGCTTTCTATTTACATCATATGGCTGGAGCCAGCAAACAGCGGTTTTGATCTTGGCTGTGTAAGATGCAGCTCAAGTGAGTCTTGGCGCACAAGAAACAAACACACAGAAGCTGAAGATTCATGTGCCAGCTCCTCACCTATACTTTAACTGATGGGCTATGACACCAAAAAAAAAAAAATGCAACTTACTATACATTACTGTTCAAAAGTTTGGAGCTTAAATGTTTTTTGAAAGAAGTCTCTTTTGTTCACCAAGGCTGCATTTGTTTGATCCAAAATAGAGTAAAAATAGTAACACTGGGAAATATTACTACAATTTAAAGTAAGAGTGAATTGTTTTTGGAAGCTAAAGCTGAAATTTCAGCAGCCATTTCTCCAGTCTTCAGTGTCACATGATCCTTTAGAAAGCATACTAATATGCTGATTTGCTGCTTAATAAATATTTTTTCATTATTTAAAACAGTTGTGTTGCTTAATAATTTTGTGGAAACCATGTTTTTAAGGATTCTTTGATGAATAGAAAGTTCAAAAGAACAGCATTTATTTGAAATATAAATCATTTGTAGTGTTATAGATATCTTTACTGTCATATTTGATCAATTTAATGCATCTTTGCTAAATAGAAGTATTAATTTTTAAAAATAAATAAATAAAAATCTTACTGACCCCAAACTTTTGTGTATGCCCCAAACAGTAGTGTATAATTGAAACTTGAATAGTCTTTTTTTCGAGAATCTGTTGTTGTTGTCAAATGTCAAACTGTAACACATTTGCCATTTGGACAGATCCAGCCAAATAATCACTGAAAACCATAAACAAAAAAAGTGTGTGCATAGTTATAAATATATAATTCCAGTGTTAAATTAAGTTTGAAGAATTTTCTTTTTTGGTTCTTTCTCTCTCTCTCTCTCTCTCTTTCTTGCTTTCTTTCTTTCTTTCTTTCTTTCTTTTTTTTAACATTTGCATGTTAAAAAAGTTTACTGAACCAGTTTACTGAGGGCCCTAAATCAAAACCAGCAGAACACTCCACATGATGGAGAGCAATTAAATCATTTACGTAGAGCATCGGTACTGACATGAGTTGCATCTGCACTCTAAGTTTAGTGGGCTGGATGAAAAAAAGTAGGCTAGAGGAGTATAAGACTGGAAACCAAATATCAGTGGCCTCATTTGGCATGCAGCTCTGATGTGCAATGTGAAAATCACAGCACCTGCTTCTACTGCTGTGTTCCTCAGGAAGCTTGATGTATTTCATACATTAGGCTGATATGTTGTCAGATGGTCTGGGCATTTTGCACTGGGTTGTAACTGAGTGCCAAATAATGTGTGCTTTGCTGTACAGGGCTATTATTATAGTATCATGACACTGTTACGATTAATATAGCATTGAGAAACTTGACTAAGGAAGATTAATTGGTAATGATGTACTTTTGTTTCGGCCAAGATCTTTAAATACCCCCACATACCCTGATAAATTCATATCCACAGTGTCAAAGATATTTTAAGTACTGAACTGCTGGAAAAAGTAATGTTACAAAAAATACTCCGCCATATTGGGATGTGATCAAAGTTGAAATGATATGACTAAGTCTCATGAAACTATGTCCTACAACTTCTTCCTTGGAATTATTTAATTTTATCTACATGAATTGTGCCTGGTTTCCTCAAAATAATACATGATGCTCAGAATATTTTTAAACAATTGCATGGTCATATGAACCAAGCTTTGTTAATCATAAAGCTAGACCATGAACTGCACTAGCTACACTATGAACCACCTACATTTTGCATTTTGCTACCTTAGCATGTGCTCTTATTTATTCTCTTTTCTATCTTTCTCAGCCTGTGCCCAAGTCTATAAATGAGATAAATGAGGCCAGTCGTGGCTGCTGTAACTTTGTGCTGCTGTAACTTTGTGCTATGTCTAGTGTGCTTAGATCCCAAAGATAGCATCCCTGCCCCAGGCTTCCAGACAAAATAATATTTATTGAAACTTCATTACGACAGAGCTTACCTAAACCTAATACAGGCTATGTATAACTTGGGAACCAATTATTCATGAAACTAGCTTTTATTACTGAGACTTGAATGATGTTAGCCAAGATTATGTTCTAAACACCGAAATTTTGCACCAAGCTGAATATGTATATTTAGTGTAGCAGAATTTTTAGTAGCACTGCAAAAAAAGTATTGGTAACACTTATCAATAAGCTCCCATAAGTTGACATTAGCTAACAATGAGCAATACATTTGTTACAGTATTTATTAACCTTTGTTAACGTTAGATAATAAAAATTAAAACTCTTCATTGTTAGTTCAGGTTAACTTAGGTTTATTTAATAATATTTATCAATACAACTTTTGATTTAATAATGTATTAGTAAATGTTGAAATTAACATTAACTAATATTAAGACATGCTTTAATTATTTTTCACTGTTAGTTCATGTTAACTTAATATAGTTAATGTTCAAAAATGCAACCTTATTGTAAAGTGTTACCCAAGTATTTTTCTCTTGTTTTTCAGTAAAATATCTACACATTCTTAAATCAAGATGCATTTACTTGAGAAACAAAGTTACACAAGATAATATCTTTTTATTAAAACCTAACTTATTAAAATTAAATGAATTTATGCTTAGATCAATAACAATTTTTTTGTTATTAAATTTTAAATTAAATTTATTTTTCTTCATCTTTCTTTTCTTCATTGTTTTAAGAGTAAACTCACTTAATTTGATAAATATTTTTGAGAAAGTAACTTGACTTAAAGAGGACCTATTATGCTCCTTTTTACAAGATGTAAAATAAGTCTCTGATGTCCCCAGAGTGTGTATGTTAAGTTTTAGCTCAAAATACCCGACAGATAATTTTTTATAGCTTGTTAAAATTACCACTTTTAGGGTGTGAGCCCAAACGCTCTGATATCGAGTGTGTTGCTTTAAATGCAAATGAGCTGTTGCTCCCAGAGAAGAGGGCGGAGCTTCAAGAGCTCGAGCTCCCGCATTAGCAGTGCTAGCCTTTGCAAATAAACATTCCACAATTAGTACAAGCCGGTTATCTTTACAGAAAACCACTCGGATTCAAAGTCAGTCATCTGATTATATTGTGCATCATAAATTTGTGTTTATGAATTACACAGACGGGGAGCACGGCGGGATAAAAATAACAACATAGCTGGTCTCATGCTATCACAAACTTTATAAGTCCCACTCGTGATTATGAGCTCAACAAACTCAAACGATCGACTCACATTGCTTTCAGATGCAACTTTTAACCACCACATTCCTATTCACGATCATTCATGAAGACAGCACCAGAGAAAACAGACAGAGACAATGATAGCTTTAGCAATTAGCCTTACAGAGTGCCAAGAAGCTCTTTCAGAAAGGCAATTTGGAAAACAAACGCGTGACACTTACTTTGTCTGGAGCTGACGTTCGCGCACGAAGCGTTGGTATTGATCCCTACACGTATTGGGGACTTTACCGATTTTTTCCGGGATATTTCCTCAGAAAATGAAACTTAACCACAGTGTCCACAATGGCTCAGATAGAGGGAGTCTATGGAGACTCCTATGTTCGTTAGTGCATCCCAAAACACAACACTTGAAAAGCCTCTTTGGAGCTGACATTGTATATCTCCAGCAGCTACAGTAATCAGTAACGTTAATGGCGGAGGCGGACCGCAGCTTCTCACTCAGGGCTGTGTCTCTGCTTATAGGGCAGCGTCACTAATGGGCAGGAATTTTTCCCCTCGGTGACGTGAACAGAGGGAGAGTCTGAAACAGCTCGTCCTGAGAGACTTTTTGTGATTTTATTATATTATAAATAAATGAGTGGGTGGATTTTTACCATTATAGGATGGATGTTTTCACACACTGCAGCCACACAACTGTGTTCAAACACCTTATAAAAGTGATTTTTGCATAATAGGTCCCCTTTAAGAATGTTTAAATGTTTGTACTGTGAAACAAGTCTAGAACACTGAGTAAGAAAATCACTTTTTCAGTGTGGGAAAAAGTTTTTTCATAAAACTGTAATTTTTCCAGATCTTCATCACTGTGTTAAATGTAACTAAATGGTTACTGTAGCTCTTAATCTCATATCTCATAAAATATCTTCTCTATGTTATGTTGCATTGGAAAATTTGAATCTTTCTAGTGAATTATTTTTTTCAGTAAATGAGTCACCTATTTTAGTTCCTTAGCATTTTAGGTCTTCTTCTTTAAATAAATATTCATTTACACATTTAATTGGTCTCCTTTTTAAAAGAGTAGCATAAATTATAGGTAACTTTTAGCAAGTGTGCCACGTTTACCACTTAAGCTACAGGAACACCTTATATGTGTTCAACCTGACAACCTCATTCTCACCTGTACTTCTCAGGTACTGAACCTTTTCCTGGCTCTGCTGCTCAGCTCCTTCAGTGGTGATAACCTGTCTGGAGGTGATGATGATGGTGAGATGAACAACCTTCAGATCGCCATTGGTCGCATCACCAGGGGTATAGATTGGCTCAAAGCCTTCATCGCCAGTATGTTGCGACAGAGTCTAGGAAAGAAACCTCCTGACAATAATGAAGGAGGAGGGGAAGGAGGCATAGAACTGTGTGCTATAAACCACTTGGATGAGGGGAAAATGGCAGATGGCTTGACCAACTGTTTGCCTCCAACACTGACTGTACCTATTGCTCGTTGTGAGTCTGATGTTGAAGAGGATGAGGATTCCGATGAATCTTCTGATGAGGAGGATGGAAAGGTAAAACAACAACCTGTCCTCTCTCTACCTTCCTCATTATCTAGAATTAAAATGAAACTAAAATTATTTTTTTTTAAAAATGGCCTTACCATGAAAAGTATCAAACTTTAAACACATTGAATGTCTTTATTTCCCCCTTGAAATTGTCATTTTGGCCTGTCCCACCCTAGTTTTAAATAAAATAACACATCGTAATTTTGACACAATCTGTTCGGTTCATTTCAAATTCATTGTAGTAAAACTAATTAAAAGTAACAAAATATTTCAAAATTTGTGACACCAAATTATAAACATAATTGAATTTAAACATAATTAAGTAAATAACTTTATTCATTTTTTGTTCTTTTTTTGCACAAATTTACTGCATTCATCAGGTTGTAATGGGTTGTGCTGTCCAAGGAAGGCTGGACGACGAGGAATACAAAATAATATATTTTAATAAATGAAACTGATGGAAACACAGGATACAGCATAAACATACCATTACTTTAAGACTAGACAAAGACAGGAACTAAACTGAATGCTTATAAAGGAAACGGAACAAAGGAGCAAACGAGATGATTAATTAAACAGGTGAAAAGACTAAACGATGATTAACTAAACTAGGACAGGAAACACCAAATAAGGGCAAACAGGAACTAAACGGAAACAGACACGTTACAGTTATCTCCCCCTCCCGGAAGGCGCGTCCCGCGCCGTGACAGAAACATCGAGGGAGGGGGGGCGGGCACCCTGGAGGCCGGGACATGGAGACACGGGAAGCCTCCAGGGCGGGTCAGATGGTACGAAGCGCCATGGCGGGTCAGGAGGTTCGGGGCGCCATGGAGAGACAGTGGACTCTGGAGGCCATGGCGGATCTGGGGACTCTGGAGGCCATGGCGGATCTGGGGACTCTGGAGGCCATGGCGGATCTACTTTTTTGGATGGCCAGGGCGGATCCGGGAGTTCCGTGGCCTTGGCCCTAGGCCCGGCCACGCAGGCCAGGGGTATGTAGCCCCCCCCCCCCAAAAAATTTTTTGGGGAAAGTTCCCCTCCAGGGGCCATATAGGAAGAGTGAGTTCTTGGGGGCGCTCTGGAGGGCTTGAGCTCTGTGAGGGCGCTGTCGAGGAGCGGGCACAGGAGGGCACTTGCGAGGAGCGGGCACTGGAGGGCACTTGCGAGGAGCAGGCACTGGAGGGCACTTGCGAGGAGCGGGCTCTGGGGAGAGTACAGGAGCCCAGAACTCAGGGGGCAGGGCTTCATCTAGAAGCCCCCATCTTCTCATCGGCGAATCCCTCATCGCCGTTTCAGGCAGTGGAACCTTCATCGCCTCTTCGGTAGGCGGAACAAATCTCCCGCGAACGGCGGGCTTGGGAGAGCCGCGTACGGCGGCGTGATCTCCCGTATTCGGCGGGCCTGGATAATCCGCGAACGGCGGCATCTTCATCGCCGCGTGCGGCGGCCACATCATCACCGCGGGCGGTAGCAGGCTGACGATCCCCGGGCCATCCCTGCGGGGAACGAGTCTCAGCCTTCCTCTCATCGTCTGTATAGGTCTAGTCTTCTGTAACGGGTTGTGCTGTCCAAGGAAGGCAGGACGACGAGGAATACAAAATAATATATTTTAATAAACGAAACTGATGGAAACACAGGCTACAGCATAAACATACCATTACTTTTAAGACTAGACAAAGACAGGAACTAAACTGAATGCTTATAAAGGAAACGGAACAAAGGAGCAAACGAGATGATTAATTAAACACAGGTAAAAAGACTAAACGATGATTAACTAAACTAGGACAGGAAACACCAAATAAGGGCAAACAGGAACTAAACGGAAACAGACACGTTACACAGGTTCAATCATTCAACCCTTAGCAAAGTTATTATAAAAGAATTTATCAAACAGTTTTTTTTAATTCATGGGAAATATATGTATATATAAGCAATTTATACCCTATTACCCAGTGTTTTTGTAAAATTTTATCATAAATTTTAAAACTTTAATACATTTTTTAATAAAATTAAAAATTGTATCATAAAAAAGTATTATTTATTTATTTATTTTATTTGTTTTTAATTTTTAATGCATATTGCTAGAAATTAAATTATCACAAGTGCAAATAGTCCAGACTCTTTTGTCTTAAAATATCAGGAAATGTTACTTCAATACTTTGCATTGTTCCCCTCACATTTGTTTTTCATTCTCTCTCATTTCTATACATCTTTCGCTGAGCAGGCTGCTCTTAATGCTGACGACTCTTCAGTTTGTAGCACAGTGGACTACCGGCCTCCAGAACCTGAGCCTGAGCCCGAAGAGGAAGAAGAACCAGAGCCTGAAGACCCAGAGTCCTGTTTCACAGAGGGTGTGCATGTATTTTCCTTCATTATGAATGTTAACGCTCAAGGCATCACTTCAAGTATCTGATTTTATTAATTTTTCTCTCTTTTTACTTAGGTTGTGTTAAGCGATTTGCACGTTTGAATGTCGACATCACAGAAGGATGGGGGAAAAAATGGTGGAACCTTCGAAGAACATGCTTCACCATCGTTGAGCATGACTACTTTGAGACCTTCATAATCTTTATGATCCTCCTCAGCAGTGGAGCACTGGTATGTCTGTCAATACTCAGCCAATCCTTGTTATTACATCTGTGTGATATTAAATCTCGCTTTTTAATTTCATTGTAAGGCATAGGGAAATTATAGATCCATTAACGTTTGTCTGATGCATCAACCTTTTCATTCTGTCAGGCTTTTGAGGATATCAACATTGAGCGCCGCAGGGTGATCAAGATTATCCTGGAGTATGCTGATAAAGTCTTTACATACGTTTTCGTTGTGGAGATGTTACTTAAGTGGGTGGCGTATGGTTTCAAGACCTACTTCACTAATGCGTGGTGCTGGCTGGACTTCCTTATTGTGGATGTGAGTTTACCTTTTTGAATTTTGCCAAAGCTTTTAACCTTATAAGCAAATACATGTCGGATGGCAAAGACTGTGTGCATTGATTTTTTTTCACCTGCTGTTTTATTCAAGGTGTCACTAGTCAGTTTAACAGCCAATTTATTAGGATATTCTGAGCTGGGAGCAATCAAATCGCTCCGAACACTCCGGGCTCTTCGTCCGCTTCGAGCCTTGTCAAGATTTGAGGGAATGAGGGTAAGAACTGACTCTCTCTTCATTCATGCATTTATGAGTGATTCTTCAAATGGAATAAAGATCTGAAGTTGACCTTGATTAAACTTTAAGTGGATTTTGATATATTATGTAATAGTGTTGATTTTTTATATTTAATTTTTTGGCTTCACTTTAGATTACAGCCCGCAGATGTTACACTTACACAGTAACTACACGTAACAAGAGGGTAACAAGGCTTCACTTTAGATTACAGCCCGCGGATGTTACACTTACACAGTAACTACACGTAACAAGAGGGTAACAAGGCTTCACTTTAGATTACAGCCCGCGGATGTTACACTTACACAGTAACTACACGTAACAAGAGGGTAACAAGGCTTCACTTTAGATTACAGCCCGTGGATGTTACACTTACACAGTAACTACACGTAACAAGAGGGTAACAAGGCATCACTTTAGATTACAGCCCGCGGATGTTACACTTACACAGTAACTACACGTAACAAGAGGGTAACAAGGCTTCACTTTAGATTACAGCCCGCGGATGTTACACTTACACAGTAACTACACGTAACAAGAGGGTAACAAGGCATCACTTTAGATTACAGCCCGCGGATGTTACACTTACACAGTAACTACACGTAACAAGAGGGGAACAAGGCTTCACTTTAGATTACAGCCCGCGGATGTTACACTTACACAGTAACTACACGTAACAAGGGTGTATGTTTGCATAGTAGTTGAGAAAAATGTTGTAGTACATTTTATTCTACTTGCCTCAAACCACATACGGAAGCTCAAGTGCACCAACAGCACTACAGCTATCAAAAAAACATCAATTCGGTAAATGTACATGTGTATTATGATGGTATATTTATATGCTATATCCTGGGAGCAGCTGGAAACAGGTAATCTAGTTTTCCACTACTGCACCTCAACGGACATGATTTGCTGCTGAGATGACCATATGCAATGCTCTTTTATCAGGTAAATTTTCATATCAATTTTTAAACCAAATCATAGCAGAAACTCATTACAAAATTTCCCCATACTTTAGTAATCTCGACTATGGTGGTTTTTAACTTTGCTATAATTACTAAATTATACTATAGTATAGGCCTACTAAGATATATGTTGTAATAATACAATAAGTACCCAGTATGTAGTGTAAAATATACTGCATCATATATTTTATGTTATTACAATAAGGCAACTTGTTCTAAATCATAATATTGTTGCCAAACACAGTACGTCATGCATACCACATAATCTTAGAATAGTTACGCATTACTTATGAAATACTAACAGTATAAATACTTTTAATTTTCCAAGTCATTACCCCCTTATTCCCCAATTGTTTCCGTTTACCCACATGTACTTTCATCTTTAAGTTATGCTGACGCGGAAAATCGCGGACTCAAACGTAATTTTAGAATAGGTACCCTTTAGTTATAAAATACTTACAGTATAAATGCTTTATAATTCCACAGGTTATTACCCCCTTATTCCCCAAACGTTGCATATTGTTCCCTTATACCTATGAGTAGGTACTGTGGAGGTACTCTATAGTTACAAATAGGTACGCTGTAAATTCTGTTTAATTACGCGGTACATTGCGGGCTGTAATCTAAAGCGTTACCAATTTTTCTAATGGCATGTGTTGGTAATGCTATTTTTCCACTTTTCAGAGTGGAAAATAGCATTATTTGTTTGGACTTGCTGACACAACAAGTTAGCAAGCAGTCAATAAAAGGATTGGTGTTATGGTAATGACAGCAGTACTGAGAGGAGTAACACTTTGTTGTAAAAGTTATCCATATATAAACCAAATGATTGGAAATGTGATTCTTTTTAAAAATCCAGAATTAAAAATGCATTTTCTTGATTTTGACAGTTTAAGTTGAAAAAGAGGAAGTTAGAAACTCATAATCAGTATTTAAACACTAAAGATTAGGAAAGGTAATTAAAAACACAAGAGTTTAAAAAAGTTAGAGCAAGAATAATTTTTTAATCATCCTGAGAGACTGAACATTTTACCTACTTTAAGTATCAACTTCATACTGTATGTTTTTAACATTTCTGAATGAAATGTCTTTAAATGTTAACTGAGGTTACTGAGTTAGAGTAAATATTTGCAAAAATATTGATTACTCATTTGTCTCTAATTCATTATTGTGTTTATACAGGTAGTAGTGAATGCACTGGTTGGTGCCATTCCCTCTATTTTCAATGTGCTACTGGTGTGTCTGATATTCTGGCTCATCTTCAGCATTATGGGAGTCAATCTGTTTGCTGGAAAGTTCTACCACTGCATCAACACCACCACAGAGGAACGCTTCCCCATGGATGTGGTCAACAACAAGAGTGACTGTATGGCACTGATGCACACCAATGAGGCGCGCTGGGTCAATGTGAAGGTCAACTATGACAACGTGGGACTGGGCTACCTCTCTCTACTACAAATTGTACGTTTATTATGACTTGTAGAATTTATTCTATTACATACGATACACATGCAATCATTAGCAGTCATAACATGATGATATTTGCTTAATGTTTTGAAGAAAAAAAGATCACACAAATTCAGAACTCAAAAGAGTAAAGTGAGTATTTACTGAAACTAAACCAAAAAAGTATTTCAATAAAGAGAGAAATTCATTGAAGACAGAGAGTATAATAATGTCAGAGTTAAAGCATATTAACAGACAGTGAATGTATTTTCATGTCTTTTCCTTTTTATGCATCAGAGGACACAGAGGTAACTCAGTACAACTCCATAATGAATAAATGGTTTATATGTGACATGCTGATACTCAGAAAGTACTTCTCTCCACGCAGGCCACATTTAAAGGCTGGATGGACATCATGTATGCTGCAGTGGATTCTAGAGAGGTACGTGAATGATAGTCTTTCCACCGGTACAACTGCTACAATGTAATTCTACATGCTGGATGCATAATGTAGTATAATGTAGTATATGCATGCATATTGCGAGTTCACAATAAATAGTCAATAAATAGTCAATAGTCAGTAAATCAAACTTTGTTGGTTCTCATATCCAAATGTCATGACATTAAAGTTGTGCCATTGATTTGAGTTATGTAGCAGAGGTAAAGATGAATTAAATGAATAATGAGTTGCCTATTCAACAGCTTATTTTTAAGAACAATGTCAGTACTTAAATTATTGAACTTGTGTTTAGAGTTTAAAAACTTACTTAGTGTGATTTACTTTTATTGTGACATTCATTGATTATTTTCCATGTTAGGTGGAAGAGCAGCCATCATATGAGATCAACCTTTACATGTACCTATATTTTGTTATTTTCATCATTTTTGGCTCCTTTTTCACTCTCAACCTCTTCATTGGTGTCATCATTGACAACTTCAATCAGCAGAAGGCCAAGATAAGTATATCTTTTTTAAATAAACTCCAAATTATTTTAATTTATCTTGTACTTTTGGATCATTCTTTACCAGAAAGAATAATCAATATTTGTTTCTTCTGCACTTTGGAGGGAAAGACATTTTCATGACAGAGGAACAAAAAAAGTACTACAATGCCATGAAGAAGCTGGGTTCCAAAAAACCTGCGAAACCTATCCCTCGGCCATCGGTATGAATCAGTCGACTTACATTGATAACTAATTGACTTTCAACAAATGTTTTTTTTTTTGTTGTTTTTTTTTGGAATATCAGCATTAGATCTCTTGAGGTTTTTAAAAACTAATCCACTACATTGTTCTCCTTACAGAATAAGATCCAGGGTCTGGTGTTTGACTTCATAACAAAACAGTTCTTTGACATCTTTATCATGGTGCTTATCTGCCTCAATATGGTGACCATGATGATAGAGACAGATGACCAGAGTGCTGAGAAAGAGGATATCCTGTAC